>APFE031463893.1:0-118120 GCA_000404065.3 Pinus taeda
CCCTTGATCGTGAGCACGATTGTTATCAAGATGGAAGACTTCATAGTCTAGATTGATTTTTTAGCAGTGATAGTTAGTGGGCTCATTCACAAAAGATTCTATTTCACTAATCCTTTTTATAGAGTTGTCAGATTCAATTTCCAAAGGTTTTAATTACACTATAGAGTTGATTTTTGAGAGAGTTGTGATTCACAGTGTTAAGTATAGCAGATATGACACTTGAACGAAGACAAGCATAGTAGAGGTATCATACTCTATTATAAGCTTACCTGCATATTATAAGGGACTTGGTTAGCTTTTTTATAATTTTATAAACAAGTTCCATGTCGTGGAAATGTGAAAAAAAAAGTGATATTGCCACCATGTGGCTCTTGCCATATATGGTTTTATACTTTTTCAAAAAATCTCTAAGAGTTCACAATGCTAAGATTCACTAGGACTTTACAAAGTTTTATTATTTAGTGAAAGACTTGCCAAGATATTACAAGATTTTATAATTGAGTAAAATATTCGCCATGCCTGGTGAGAGATTCGCCAAAAATTATATATACATATTATATTATTGATAAATCGCCTTCCATTTTTCCTATATACCATGGAGATTCGCCCATTTATTATATTTATAAATTTAGGGGGGGTTCTTAAAATTTTCCCTGGAGGAATCCAAGAAAAATATCAGCTTTCATAAATAAGATGACCCATGTGGACTTTGGCCCTATTTTCCAATTTTAACACATCAACCAACAAATACAATACTACACAAGAATACAATGGTATGCAACATGCTATCAATTTTTCTAGTACATGAGAGAATTATAAAAATTATTTGTTTTGACATTTTCAATATGCGGATCTATTGTAATCACAAATTAGAGATTAAAGTTAGTATCCACATTGGTCAAGGATATGTGCAGAAAATTCCAATTAAATGAGCACAAGAGGAAATGCATTCAACCTTCTAAAGTATGAGATAAACACCTTGACCCTATAGAAGATAAAACACAATGTGTTGAAGTTACTTCTTGTAATGGCTCCGAGTAACTACATTTTTTCCACTGCAACATGAAGCATTCCTAAAACCATCCTTACATCTCAAATAGCATTTTCAGTCATAAAAAGAATAGAAATGATCAAGTTCGAGCAATAACATATAAAAAAGCATGCATATCTTTGTGAACCTCTTGAGAGAAAAAATTCTATCTTAGGAATGGATGGATTATGATACAGTCTTGTAGAGGTTTATCAAACAAAGAAATATTAGTGGGCATATTTTTTTGTATGGAAAGGGAGAAGTTGTGCAACCTTTAATGGCGATGTTTTCTCCTTTCATTTGATGAGATCTAAGCTTTTAGATCAGAGTTTCCAGCCTAGATTACATCTAGAATTGGCATTTTTGGAAAGGATGTAGACTCTCTCTTCAGATTAGGGCCATGAAAGATATATTGTCACTCCCTAACTATGTAGGAAAGGTATCCTGCATGCTTCTTGATGTACTCTATTATTCCTTATTGAAATATACAATATAACCATAGTTATTATTTTCAAAGCTCACCAAACAAATACAATACTACGCAAGAATACAATGGTATGTACATGCTATCAATTTTTCTAGTACATGAGAGGATTATAAAAAGGATTGGTTTTCACCTTTTAAATATGTAGATATATTGCAATCATGAACTAGAGATTAAAGTTAGTATCCACATTGGACAAGGATAAGTGCAAAAATTTCCAATTAAATGAGCACAAGAGGAAATTCTTTCAACCTTCTAAAATATGAGATAAACACTTTGCCCTTAAAGAAGATAAAACCCAGTATGCTGAAGTTAACCCTTGTAATGGCTCCAAGTAACTACATTTTGTCCACTGTAACATGAAGCATTCCTAAAATAATTATTAAATCTCAACTATGATTTTTAGTCAAAAAGAGTATATAGATGATCAAGTTCAAGAAATAAAATAGAAAAATGCATGCACATATTTGTCAACCCTCTTCATAGGAAAAAGTCTATCTTGGGAATGGATGGATTATCATACAACCTTCCAAAGGTTTATAGAATAGAGTAATATTGGCAGGCATATTGTTTTGTATGGAAAAGGAGAAGTTGTGCAACCTTTAATGGTGATGCTTTCTCCTTTAATTTGGTGAGATCTAACCTTTTAGATTAGAGTTTCTAGGCTAGACTAAATCCAGAATTGGCATTTTTTGGAAAGGATGTAGACTCTCTTTAGATTAGGGCCATGGAAGATATATTATCATTATTTCTATTATTTAAACCAAGATACAATACATTCATCTATTTGAGATATGAGTGCCTTTAGAGCTAGAAATTTGTAGCAGTACTTGCAAGAATATTGAACTTGAGGGCTTCCTACGAAGACACATGAAGAAGGAGTGTGCATAGGGAAGTGCACTACACTTGTTTGATACTTCCACACATTTTGAGGGCATGCTAAAAAAAATGTTAATGTTTTTTGAAACATTGGTGTTTTCTAGTTTTAGAAAAGATCTCTTTGTCAAGTATGTTGTTTTCATGAATTAATATTTCTAACAAAGATGATAAAGAATTGGAATTTTTACGTCACATTGGTCTTATTTCTTGCTTGTATTTGTGATTTATTAGTATTCCACCACTAATAACTTCATTACTTATGTCAAGAAAAAAAAAATCTCATCTCATTAACTCTTATCTTATAGTTGGTGATGGATATAGCCTTTAAAATTATAAGTCATCCTTAACATATCTTATATTTAATGATGGATATAGATTTTAAAAGCATGAACCTTGTTTGTCATTTTATGTATAGTTAATTTAAATGGAAGTGATCATAATTTTATTCAATATTATCTCTTACAACTTGAAATAAAATGATGTTGGGATGGTGTTTCTAGTGATTTTCAAATTGTTTTAATTACCTAAATTTATCCTATTTAAAATTAACACGGGTGGTGTTTCGAGTGATTTTCAAACTTGTTTTAATTACCTAAATTTAGGCTATTGAAAGTAAATAGTTTCACTAACCATCTTATCTTCAAGTCAATAACTTTTCTTGATGGCATCTTCATGACATCCACCATCTCTAAAAATTATGAAATATCAGTAGTCTCTTGCACTAAATAGACAATGTTGTCATATAATATTTTATTGTGTTTTTTTATGCAGTGTCCCAATTTTATTGATATTTTATGATTCTTGGTTTGATTTCCATGCTAAGACTAGATTCATCATGCCTGCTAGGATATTTAGTTGTGCACACATCATATTCCTCACTTATAATTGTATAAAAAGAAAAAGTAACATGTATTGACATGTGGGCATCTATTTTACTCAATCATATGTTCGATTTTTTAACCCATTCCAATCTTACCACAATGAAATTAAGAGAGGCAAGGACACAAGAAGGACTATCAATAAATGAAATTAGAGACTTTAGAATGCAACTCAAATTGTCCCTGAATGTAACGATAAGTATTTGGAGTTGCCTAGTCACCGATGAGCATTGAATCACACTATGAAAAATTCATTGCATTATGAGAATTTGGTTACACCTGCACTAATCCTCTGTAGTAGTTCCTTCGCTTGCCTATAGGTATAATTTTAGAAACAATCCTATTCCTGGAACTCTTCCCTATATGCATCATCTTTGTCCCCCCCATTTATATTTATTTTTCAAGGCAACAAAATAGAACTCTCAAATTGCATGATCGCCTTTCAAAACAATGCTTGAGTATTTCCAAGTGATTATCGAAGCAGTCTCTACTCAAGTCAATGAAATCCTTGCTTTGTCTCCATCACACAAACCTCTTTTCGTAATAAAATTATAAATCCCACATCTGCATTTCTCGTCACCGACACACCAATTCTTTATAGTGGAATACTTTATCCTTGCTCCCTTGGTACAATAGAGATCCACTACAGTGGCATGGAGATGATTTGTGTCATAAAATGTTGTAGTGCATCCTTCAGTATATGTCATAGAACTCCTCTCACATCACAAAACTCCTCTCTTATACATAAATAAAAGTCATCTCAAATTGTCTGGTCTCCATTTCATTCATCCTAAAATAAGTGGATATTTCCATGGGTGACAAAGTGTGCTTGGGGATTTCATAGAAGGAGATATCACTAAAAAAACAATTAGAATGCATCATAATCGTTATTAGCAAGAGGAACAACCCTACCAAGCTACTTCCTCACTAGATCAAGATACTCCCGAATTACCTCTTATAATGAACAAAAAATAACCTCAACAACCTATAAAGTCTACTTATGCATGGCAGCAATGAAAAACTCTAAAAAACAACATCTACAACAATGTTGGTAAATCTCTTTTTCTAGTCAAGGGCATACCCAACTTTTGAAAAGTATTAGGAAGGTGAGGGTCCACCTCATCCAAGCTCCTCTTCTTCTTCTACTCTCTCTATTTAGGTTTAGAATAATAGAAAAGGTATTGGAAATTGATGAGTGGGTAAAAGTTATCAGGCCATTTGGGTTCATGTTCCTTCTTTTTAGTTGAAATTAACCTAATCTTTGGAGAGTTGTAATGTTTAATGGATCTAAGTATATTCTATCTAAAATATCGTAACATGGTTTAAAACTATAGGCATTGAGATCAAATCTAAGGATGAAACATTAAAAGATTTTATGTTCATGATTACAAGAAATTTTAATTTCATGTAACAAATCTTGAGGAATGTCTAGTGTTTTCATCCTACCAGAAAATTGAATTTGGGCATGGTAGAGTCCATTACAAAAACAATCAACCACTAAAAAAAGTTGAAAAGAAAAAAAAAAAATTCATGCATTCTGACCCTAGGAAAGTTAGGGAGGAGTGAACTGATCTATATAATAATTAATTTCTTACCTCTCCATTGTATTTTAATGAATTGTTGGCCACAATCAAGATCTTCATTATCATAATCATTAAACCCTTTATAGAATAAGGACATGCAAAGTGCTTACTTGTGCATTGTCTTTTGATGAATTGTTGGTCGCAATCAATATATTCATTATCATAATCATTAAACCCTAAACTCTAGATGAAATTTATGCTTTGATCATATAAAGCCTCGAAATTGTTTACCCATAAGAACAAAAATCATGTTTAGTGAAAAATAAGAATGCTTTAGAGTCCAAATTCATAGCCATGTACAAATGGACAAAATATCCCCACCCAATGACCTTGCCCTTCCTCCATTTAATCATTGATGCTCTCTTAAGGTGCTTCCTATGCAAACTCCATTTCGGGTTCGAATCCTACGAAATCCATAGATCACATTGATGGTCGTACTTCTTATGGAATTTCCATGCACAAATCAACAGGACAGAGAAAAATGTAGTGTTACAATGTGATGTTGTAATATGTGAATACTTTATTTGAACACAACGCTAAACTAGAAATGAAAAAGAAAAGAAATATTTACAATGGAGAAAATAAAATAAATATTTAATAAATTTCAATTGGGTTAAATGATTTATTTTTAATAAGAATTTGTTATTCTTGTGTAAGACGCTAAATCAAAAAGAAGAAGAAGAAGTTAACAATGATATTGGGATGAGTGTAAACATTTAAATATGGCCTCAATTAACCAAAAAAAGGTTAAATTAATAAAAATAATAAAATTCAATTTGTTATAATTTCATTTTGTTATTAACCTGTGAATAGGCTTTTTTATAATACCATGGGTGAATACCATGGCTTATCAATACTACAAGTCCAAAAACCGTAACTTATTTCACAACCAAAATATTTTATAACAATATGACACGATTCTTAACCGTGATATTCACCCCCACATCATGATAGATATTATTAACTTGTAAAAAATAGTCTTTGTTACAATACCATGGGTCAATACCATGGATTATCAATATCACATGCCTAAAAAACATAAATTATTTCACAATAAAAATATTTTATAACAATATGACAAGATTGTTAACCATGGATATTAACCCTCACTTTACCATGGATATTAACTTGTAAATCTGCTTTCGTGCAATACCATAGGCCAATACTAATTTCTCATTTTCTACTAGTGTCCATTGTTTGTTTAGTAGTATATTACAATAATGACTTGCTAAAGGAAAATGATTTTGGTTTGTTTGAACGTCATAAACTAGACGGAAATTTAGTTTTGAATTAAAAATGTAATATATTATGAAAAATATGTTTTTTGATCAAATACAGGCTCATTGCTTGATCATTAAAAAAAGCAGTCGTGACAATAAGCAATGATTTTGGACATTATGAATTACAAAACTCTCCATATTTATAGAATGATTTGAGAGATTCTAAATGGAAATTGCATGTGCTAATCTTTCTTAATTAATTACAAGGAAAACAAGGGGCATACATAGTTTGTTTGCTTTTGGGAATTGGATTCTTTTTTCCTTGGAGCAATACACTGACAATTAAAGATTACTATATTGAAGCTATTTTCCTAGTTAGTACTGTAATTTACAAAGTCTTGTCTTATTCCTTTTTAGTTTCTTGTTGTAATCTTGTGTCAACAATACTTTGCTCCACCCATTCAATTTCTACTGACTAGTTTTATTGTTGAAGTGTCACTGCTTCTTAAAGATGACTAGAGGAAATGATACAACTGCAAAAGTGGAGCATGATACATTCTTAGTAGAAATTTCTAGATCTGTTGTGTTTGATTATGTTGGATAAAATAAAAATTACAATGTACCATAAGCATGGAAATTCAAAATATTGGGATATAAATGTGTCTATTTTCAGTTATTACTTTATTTGAAGATAACATTTAATCAACATATGTTGTACATTGAGAATATAGTACGTAAAAATTTATTCTATGGTGATGTTTTATTTTCATTGTTTATACAAGTCATTTGGCCACTATTTCCCAACTAAAGAAAACCTTTTCGAGTTTCTTTCCTTTTTTGGGAAAAATGGAATTAACAATATTGCTAATGTTGAGGTACACATAATAAAAATCCTTTATAGTTTACTTTAGTTTATATTTTAGTGTAAATCGACTTTCATGTATTATAATCTGCATTTTATTTTTTTATTTTCCTTTTTTTTTTAGAAAAGGAAATTGGTATTGATGGCAATAAGAAGGAATTGATGAAAGAGGAGAACAATAACACTAGAGCGAGAAAATGCAAATTAAAGAGAGAGAGAAGATAATTCGTCTAGTGGTACCCATAAATTCAATATCTCGCATAAGACACACACATAGAGGCTGATAGTCAAGCCTCCAGAATTAGTGAATTCACCTCCAATTCCTTGGCAACACAATGATAATGTTTTGAAGTGATGAAAAAATATTTAATGTGTAAATTGTACTCCAACCAATTTTAAGTTGGAAACTCATATTGTAATACTTGACATTTTATATAATATAATTTATGTGGTTGGAATTATTTATAGTTGCACTTGATATTAGTATTGTAATTAACATGTGTAACTTTGCATTTTCATATTAGATGAAAATGTACATTGTAAGACATTTTTTTCTTAAATTTAGTTGCAAAATCATACTAATTAATTTATGTTGATTAATAATGAACACATAAATCAATCTAAAACTACTAAATTAGTAGTTTATATTTATTAATGTTGAAAACAAATAAAATGAATATACAACTAAATTATTTTCTTATAACGATTGTTAATGAAAGTAAATGAAATGATTATAAACTACTAAAATAGTCATTTATATAATGAATATGAAACTACCAAAAAAAGATAAATGACTATTGTAAATGACAAATTTGTGATTACAAATGATGGCTAAATTTTGCATATATACGACTACTAGTAGCTAATTTACAGTATCTTATAACAGGACCAAAATTTAATCATATTTGTTTAATCAATAATTGGTTTCAAATGATGAATAAAATTTGGATATATATGACTATTAGTAGACAATTTACAATATCTTATAATATGAACAACATTTTGGTCATTAATTGGTTTCCTCGAGCAATCGTTTAGTAATATATTTTGTTGTATATTTGGTCATTAATTATGGCAATCAATGAAAAAATTAATAACTAAATTAATGACTAAATTAATGACTAAATATACTACTAGACAAAAAAATTGAGACAACCAATTAAATAAAAAGCTAAAAATTACTAAAAGTTAGTCGCATTATAAGATACTGTAAATTAACTACTATTGGCCACCGACTAAAAAATAGTTATTTATATGGAAATTTTAGTCATTTTTTAGTAACTAATTAGCTATTTTTTACTAGTGAACTAGAAAGGTATACTCCACTTGATCTTTTTCTATTTTTACTTTATTTATTAGTATTGATGATCTTAGAGCTATTAAGGATGCGGTATATTTAAAGGATATTAAATAAGGCTATGGCTGATGAAACAACTACCTTCGATAAGAATGATACCTATGATCTATATGAATTGCAATTTGGAAGTAAACCCATATGTAGAAAAATGATGATTAAAAGAAGTTGAATTTAAAAGGTAAAGTAGAGAAATATAAACCAATCCTAGTAAAAATGGGATATTATTAGGTATAGGGAATTAGTTATAGGGAATTAATTTTGGTGAATTTTTATTCACTATTATTAAATTAAGTTCTTTTATATTTATTTTGTTTATCTCTATTTTTTTTGTTGAAATAGAACCTACACTAGTACAAAATGACTAATTAGTTACTAAAAAACAATTAAAATTTACATATAAACGACAATTTTTTAGTCGATGAACAATAGTAGCTAATTTAAAGTGTCTTATAATGTGACCAACTTTTAGTCATTTTTATCTTAGTCATTAATTGGCTTCCCCAATTTTACCATCTAGTAATATATTTAGTCATAAATTTGGTCATAAATTTCTCATTGGTTTAGTCATTAATTATCACAATTAATGACCAAATTTACAAAAAAATATATTACTGTATAAATCCTCGATAAAACCAATTAATGACCAAAGAAATATGACCAAAATGTTGGTCGTGATATAAGGTACTGTAAATTAGCTACTAATAGTCATATATATGCAAATTTTAATCATCATTTGAAACCAATTCATGACCAAAGAAATATGACTAAATGTTAGTCGTGTTATAAGATATTGCAAATTAGATACTAATAGTCATATGTGTACAAAATTTAGTCATCATTTTAATAAAATAATTATCATTTGCAGTAGTCATTTATCTTTTTTTGGTATTTTCATTTTCATTATATAAATCACTAATTTAGTAGTTTCTATTCATTTTATTCGTGTTCTTCATTAATTAACATAAACTACTAATTTAGTAGTTTTAAATTGATTTTATGTGTTCATTATTAATCAACATAAATTAATTAGTATGATTTTGCAACTAAATTTATAAAAAAAATGCCATACAATGTGCATGTTTATCTAATATGATAACAAAAAGTAACATATATTAATTAGAAGACTAAATGATATCAAGTGAAAATAAAATAAATTTGAACCATATAAATTTTATTAAATAAAATATCAATTATTACAATATCACTTTCCAACTTAATATCGGTTGGCCTACAATTTACACATGAAATATTGTTTCATCATTTCAAAACATTATCACTATCTTGCCAAACCATTGCAAGTGAATTCACCAACTCTGAAGGCTTGACCATTAGTCTCTGTGAGTGTGTCTTATTCAATATATTGGCTCTAACAGTATCACTAGATAGATTCTCTTCTCTCTCTCATTTTTCATTTGTCGCTCCAATGTTATTGTTCTCCTCTTTCTTCAATTGTTTCTTCTTACTATCAATACTGAGTTCCTCTCCTAAAAATGAAAGAAGATACAATGTAGAGTATAAGACATGAAATAAAATGAATACTTGAATATAAAATAAAATAGACTATAAAATATTTATACCAAATATACCTCAACATTCGATAGTGGCCACTATGCGGCTAGATGACTTGTACAAACAAAGCAAATAAAATGCCACGATACAAAATTACACCTTAGAAACTTAGTATTCAACCTTCAACAAAACCTTAGGCACAATCATACCAACTAAGTTACATGTTAAAAATATTAGGCAATAGTTAAATTATGAAAACAAATGGAAAAAAAAAACATAAATGTAAAATATATCCTTATTTCTTGTTCTAAAATATTCATGTTCCTTAAAGTTGGATATTCTTTTGCCCACAATAAAAGTTCCCCACTATTATGATCTATGCTTTTAAGATCATGAGATTGATCCAACATCATGTTGGATTATGGAGGAAAAATGATTCAACTTTCCAAGATGATTATCTCACTTGGTTGAATGAAGGTGCTAGTTGTGAGTAGTGTCAAAACCTTAGGGAAGAAGAACACTAAAGCCTAAAAAAATATATCACCACGTTTCCATTAAAAGAAAAAATTTCAATCCCACAATGGCCTCTAGGAGTACATTTTGTTGGATGGATATCACACTCTGGGAGATGATTGTCTAATACAATGAGAAGTGTAAATATATTGTCATAGTGCGCCTCACAGTCAAGCCCTATAGTTGTGTCCCATAGTATTTTTTTTCTGAATTAAACTATTATATTATGTACATGTAGCCAAATTACTTTTACATTTGAACTGATAGAGGGATCCATCTGCTAGAGATAATGGCCAAATGGATCAACCAGGTGTAGCCAAGAGAAAGACTGCATGTTGCATGCATTTGAGACCCAAAAAAATCTCACGCAGGGGAGAACCTAACTGACATTCTTGCCAGCCACCAAAACAGAGGACCAGACCCATATGACCAAAAAAATTCCAACACAGGGGAGAACCAAACTAACATTCTTGTCCAGCCCCAGAAGAGAGGACTGAACCCAAAAATAACCAACTCTTCTTCTCAGCGTTGGTAGAATACCTCTGAGACAAAATGACATGAATAGACAAGACGACACGTAGACAACCAGAGACAGATGGACAGAGAAACCTGACCAAAGAGACCATGAACCAGAACCACCTCCGAGCAACCAAACCTGAGACGATGCGGCGAGCTATTCCTCTGGCTCGTCCTCCACGATTGGACAAGGTCCGCATTCCTCCTCATCCTGCACCTTGCCTGCTATTTCCACGACGGCTTCAAGTTGTTGCTGGTTTCCTTCCAGCTGAGGATTCGGCGATTTTGTAGCTTTCCCTTTGCCTGCCTGGGCCAATTTAGCTTCTTAGGCCTCGTCCCTTGGAGGAACAAACTCAGGCGGAGCACTGGAGCTTCCATCGTCGACAGCTTTATCGATGACCAGAACGGAGATGTGGGCGTTTATGCGCAAGCGGTTCAGGTGGCTATCGAAGGAGAAGATAGTGAAGCCAAAGAAGGGAGCAGACGAGGTCCCAGGAGAGCTTGCCTCCATGATTTGGCTGGGCCAGATAGGATTGGCGGTTGCAGAGCTAGGGCAATGGCAGAAACAGTGACAATGAGGGCAGTGGCAAGGTGGACAGGTC
Organism: Pinus taeda; assembly: GCA_000404065.3. Lineage (NCBI taxonomy): Eukaryota > Viridiplantae > Streptophyta > Pinopsida > Pinales > Pinaceae > Pinus > Pinus taeda. The sequence goes on from APFE031463893.1 coordinate 11,434, forward strand.
TCCTCATCAACCGGGTGCCGCGCGGTCCCTCCTCTGCTAGTGCCACGATGACTCAGCAACCTCTGGCACTCTCGAACCATGTTAACAGGGTGGTGCAAAGTATAAACAACCTGGACTAGCAGGCCTGGGCAAGAGCAGAACAGAGCAGGTCCGGAATTAACCAGGACCAGCAACTGACCAAGAACACTGAATTCAGGCTAAGTGTGGACAGGGATGCTGAGGGGGCTTCTGTTTATAGAGTTCCCTGCTCTTCCTCAGAGTTCGTCCGCCATTAAGGTGGCCATCAAATCCATAACAGAGCTGAACTGAACAGTGCAGTCAAGTGAGGTCGGGGCATTAATGCACCCAGGCTACCGTGTTGTGTCTATTAAAGCCACCTTCCGAGATTAGCTTGCTCCACCGCCTTCCAAGTCACCATGGTGCATGGTCGGCATGTGGCCTCCATGAGACCCCCGTCCCATCACCTGCCTTTGACTAGCTGGCACCCGCATCCGGGGGTTGTGTCCCATAGTATTAATCATATTATACTATTTAATTATAAATTATGAGTGTCATATAATTATTAGTTTGAATAATTAGTCTGAAATTGCATTTTTTATATTTTTGTATACATGAAAATATACAAAAAAAAAAAAAAAACTACCTTTTGTGACTAGTTAATTTTGAATGAATCTAAATACACAAGAAATTATGGTGCCTCAGTGTTTGTGTAGCAGTTATCCACTCATTGTACCAATTGCCCCCATGTCCTCTACTGCTTTTGGTGAGTTCCTCTTTGATGATGCCCAATTCCAATGCGATGGACATTTATCCTCTATGTTTTTTTGAGCCAAAGGGAAGCTCCAAAAGTAACAACCAAAAAGTATCCTCAAATATATTATTAGGGGCCAGAATGAAGTAATTATATGAGAAGCCAAGAAACATTGCACGTTAATCATCTTCCCTTTAATATTGATTAATAATTTCTTTTCATGATCATGTAATACTAAAGTTTCAAGTAGGGACATTTAAAGTTAGTCATCCATCAATATCACCTTTGGGAGTGCTTAGTAGTTAATACTTCCTACTTCACACACAGTGGATCACCAACTTCAAGGACCACAATATAAACACAACAAAAATGAAATTAAAAGAACTTCTAGGAAGTCAAATGCAACTAATCTTGAGTCAAGAAAATACCAAGCCCTTCACATTAGAAAGAAATTCTTAGGCACTAAAATAGAAAATCCTTCCATTCCATCATTTTCACCTTTTCTTTAATTGAGAACATAACGTTCAGAAGAAAAAAATAATTGAAAAACGCCTTGAAATCCTAACAAATTCTTGAGTGGTTATCCTATCAATTAACTAGAAAGGCAATTGTTTGATATGCTTTTAACTTGCGGAATATAATGAAGAACATGAAGCTTTCTCATCCCTTGATCCTAATAAAGTTGTAATATGTGGGTTCCAATCAAGTAATCAATTTCCCTCCAAGATAGTTAAGGGATCACTTTGGAGAAGGACTTATAGATGCATTGGGATAGTAGAAATGAAATTGACTGGGAGGAAAATGAAGCACTTTAGTCGGTGCTCCAAATATTTGAACGCAACTGAAAATGATTTTACACTCCTTCCACACATTTTAAAATAGAAACCATTAAGCCACATCTCATTTATTTTCCACCTTTATATAATATGTAATCTTTGAGCAAGATTAGAGCATTCATAAATATTCTCATGAAAGAGGACTCTTCATAATATTAATACGTTGGGCTCTAACAAATAAACAATTTCATGTAGTGAATAAATCTTACATGGTAGGTTTCAGTGACTAAAATGACCACTTTATTTTTAATGTTATTACAACAAAAATAAATTCAACGCTAACTAGTTGGGATCTAGCAAATCAAGGATTTCATGTAGTAAAGTAAACTTACATGGTAGAGCCCAATTGTTTCCAATGGAAACTTTATTCTTGATATTACTACAACATAGATAATTTCAAGAGCACATACATATTTCCCTATCTGAGACAAAATTTGAACACATTTTGAGATTTCATAGAAATATAATGATACGATTTACCTGTAGGACATGAGAAAGCTATCTACATCTAGAACCCATCACTGGACAATAGTGTTATTGAGACACCATCTCATGGAATTATAATCATGTAGATATATAGTGTTATAGAGATACCTTGCAACACACATTCAACACTACCTTCAAGCTTCAAATTCATAAATTGATTTACTTTAGTACAAAATTCTAGTGGGATTTAATTAAATACAACCTAACAAAAGCCATTTATGATAGTTTTCGTTGCCTTCTCTAGATTTATCCCTCTAGGAAATATAATAACTGATACTCCCCAATTTTTGAGGTACTTGCTTCATGTTCAACATGGGCTATTTGGTTCTTCATGTGGAAAACGTTGCAAATATTAGATGTATAATGGAAACAAGCATGCAATTCAAGGTTGCTTCTAAAGTCTCTTGGGTGAATTATAAAACACCATCTACTTCAAACATGATATATGGTAGTAAAAAAAACCTACCCAAGATCCCACTTAAGAATTCAAAATATTGCAAATAGGAGATTTCTTAAATAATATCAACTATTTAACTGCATAATCACACTAAAATAGACAAATATTTAAAATGTTGAAAAGTGTGAAAAAATGGAGTTGGAATATTATAGTTATCCCAAGGTAGATATAGCTATGTAAAATATAACTTCTATATAAAACACGTAAATGTAACATTCTTGTATGTTTAGTTAAGAACTTAATAGTCCACAAAAAATAGTATTGAATTGGTTCTTCACCAACCAAGGGGAAATTTTAAACCAGTGTGAAAATGCTTACTCATTCCCCTACCATATTTCTGATATATTATTTTTGTGTGGATTTAAGCTAGTGTAATGTAACTTATACGTATTTGACAATTTAAATGTAAAAAATTACCCAGATTGAAGTTATACAATTAGTATATGCACAATAATATACAATATGCATGAGTTATAAGTAAAATGACATTCACATGTTAGAGATATGTATATGAAGAAAAAATTCCTACATGGAGATCTTAAAGAAGTTTATATGAAACAACTAGAAGGATTTGTATCAAAGGGAAAGAAATAGCTCATTTAAAAGCTACAAAAGTTCGTGTATGGGTTAAAACTATCTCAAAGATTTTTTTGTCAAATTTTTTATACTTATATACAAGGACATGGTTTCTTAACAAGAAAAATCAATCAGTACATGTATTATAGGCTGGTTGGTAATGATTTTATTTATGTGGGTTTGTATACTGATGATATGTTGTTGATTGGAAACAACGAGAAAATCGTCAAGAATATCAAAACTCAATTTTCAAGTAAGTTTTACATAAAAAACATATTGGTGATAAAATTTAATACTGGGAATGAAAATTAAAAGTAATTTAGAAGATAAAAAAAAATGCACGAATTAGAGGAATATTTTGTGACAATATCACAAAAGTTTAATATGGAAGAACGTAAAGTATTTATTGTACATATTGATTCATGTTTAAAGTTATATGTAGATCAATGTCCCATGATACATGAAGAGGAAGAAGACACACTATGTGTTCCTTGTGCTAGTGTTATCCATAGTTTGATGTATACAATGGTTTGTACTAAGCCTTTCATTTCCCATGTAATTTGGTTTTGACCAAGTATATGTAAGAACCAAGGAAAGACAATTTGGATATCTATAAAGATGTTTTTTCAAATATTTGCATAACACCATAAATTATACAATTTCCTACCAAGGAATATTTGGAATAAACAAAAAGTTATGTGTACATAGATTTTTTCATGCAAATTGTGATGGACATTTTCATTATAGAACATCTACTAGTGTTCAAGTGTTTATACTATTTGGGGGAGTAATAAATTGGCTGAGAAAGACATAGCCTTAGTTACAAGTTCTCAACTATAAAAGTTTAATACATGGAAAGCACTCATGCAAATAGGGAAGCTATAAATCTATAAATATTATCTTCAGGTATTAGTTTTTTATATATTATGGATTGGATAGTTATATTATTTTGTATGCATCTGATGATTTTCAAGTGTAAAAAGTGGAGTAATCAACTCATAGGACCATTTTTACAAGTGGATCCTAGTTTGGTGAAATAGGGGCTAAAACCTTTTGGGAGAAGTTTAAGGAATAAAATGTAATAATTTTCAATAAAAATTTTATCCTTAATAATCACACCCCTCAATTCTATTCTACACACATATACCATTATAATGGTGCAATAATCACCTCAAGCGAACTTCATATCCAAAATTTATGCCACCAAGAATTTGATCTTCCTATATTTCGCACCATGATTTGAAATGAAGCCATGTTAACCCCCATTATTAATTGACACGGGGATTTCCATGAGATCAAGATAAATAATACTTTGGAATATTCCATAGCATAACTCTAGTTATGAGCTAAAGGAGTCAAACTTAACCACTCATAGACTATTGGGCTATGCTATAAGTAGGCCATGAAGAGGAAAATGTGTTCCAGCCTAATGTAGTGCATTTTGTTCCATAGGTGAGTAGAGTATTAGGGTGTAGATAGATAAAGATATAGAACAAGATATAGAACATTGAGAGATTATATACTATAGTAACATATGGTGCACACATATCAATCTTTTATACTTGCATATGTTTCCATTAAGAGAAAGGGAGAGTGGAGAAACCTCACCTTCTAATTGGGTTTTATTTAAAAATGGTTCTCTAGGCCGTATATTTTGTTATTGTGGGTTTTGAGTGGCTATTCTAGTTTTTCTTGGTTTTATGCATAATTATAATTTGCATGCATGTGCAATAAAAAATAATTAAAAAATTAAAAAATATAAAGATAAATTAACCCACATAGTCTAGATTTCATGTCTTCTAATATATTTGAGAACATATGTTGTCATAAATTTCCCAATGGAATATCAATGATGGTCTACGGATGATATTGGTATTTGAGAGGGTTTCTTTGGGTAAGCTATATGTGGATTTATAGGGTATCTAGAATGATTGATTCAGTTGTCATCAAACCCCAACCATGAAAGATGAATCTATTAATAACCCTCAAGATCCCATGGAGGAGGGGTTTTTAATAACTAGAAGAGCAAGTCATAGTTACAAACCATAATGTGAGCCTTCTCATGGAAAACCTAACAAATAATCTCAAACTATTCGGAGAATATGGACGTTCTAACATAGAGGTAATTCAAGAGGGGATATCAGAGGATTGGAAAGAACCTGAGAGAGATTCTAATAATAAACCCAAAGAGGAACAACCTAGTTTGATTTCCATGAACTATTCAAGGATGAAATTAACTATTTGAAGTAAAAGAAATTGATGTATCAATTATAATTTTATTTAAGTGTTCCCCATATAATGTAAGATTAAAAAATTCAATTTCTTATTTGAAACTAGATAGTCATGCTTGGCTTAGTCGGAAATCCACATGGATGCCCTGAGGTTGGAGGGAGATCCTCAAGTGACTAGATGGAAGTATCTCAAAAATCTTATCAAATCATAAGTTTACCCTCTTGAGTATGTAGAGCACTAGTGGGTCTAGTGGTATAGGTTTAGGTAGAAATAAGGAGAGGGTGTACAAGACCACCCCACTGAATATAGAAATATGATAATAATGCAAGGCATCTCCCAAAATAAACCATATGTACACATCAAGTATCAAGGGGGTCTATATAACCATATGTGGAAGCAAGTGATGTTGTTCAAACCTAGTTCAATGTATGTGGCTTCTGTATAGGAACAATTTCTAGGGAACATACACCAATGTAAATGGTAATATTGTAAGTGAAAGTAGACGTACAACCAAGAAACATCCAAAGAGGGGGAAGACGAATCAAAAAGGATAAAATAAAAATATAATAACCACAACACACCAGTGAAAATATTCGAGAAACCAACGCAACCACTACAATGTTAATGCACATATAGAGGAAAACTGCTAGAAGTTACATCTAGGCCTCAATGCAAAGAACTCAAAGAAATATGCTAAGAAGCAAAATATCATGGCCACATATTTCAATAGTTAGGTGGAAAGCACCTTGGATGTGGATGAGGATATTGTTTATACATTAGTGCAAAAAGGAGGGAATCTATCTAGTCTTCAACAATAAGAAGAGAAAAAATGTATTAGACTCTTCCATATAAAGAGAAAAGTCGAGAAGATGAAAAATGATGCTCTCCTTGGCTCAGTATCACAAGTGAATATTATAGTAGAAAATCTAGTCAACAAATTGGGATTGGAGACTCATGACCGTATTAGAACATATCCATTTGGATTGCTCAAGAAGAAGAAATAGATAAATGTAGCCAAACAATGAAGAACCACATTTTCTATCTATGTTGGCTTTATTACTGAAGTATAATTAGATGTAGTTATATTAGATGTATGTGGTGTTGATTTTGCAAGTCTCTATATGCATATGTAGGATGTGATCTTCATTCGTATATCCAACTAGTACCATCTCTTCAAGGATGAAAAATCCTTTATCATCAATTTGCACACGTGGAATATGAACAACTTGATAGTAACTACCCACCAAGATAAAACATTGATCACTTTTAGCAGGAAATATGCTTCTTTTTTTCAAGGGAAAATATTTTTTTGAAGAGAACATGGGAGATAATTCATACTTGGATGGGGTACATTAAGTAACAGGAAAAATAAATGGAAGATCTAATAAAACAATATAGAAGTGTGTTCTAGGAGACTAAATGGCTACCACCCAAGAGGGAAGTAGAGCAAGAGATCCAGTCATTGTTGGACCCTTCGTTTCTGATAATTGGGTTGTATAACCAGTGTATTATAGAGGGAAAAAAAGTGAATAAGGATATATAATAGCTACTAAGTCAAGGTGTCATTCAACTAAGTACCTCCCCATGTAGTCAAACATCATCATTGTGCTAAATAAAGATGGGACATGGTGGATATGTATTGATTACAAGGCATAAAACAAAATTATGCTCAAGAATAGGTACCTCCTTTCCCATGATAGTTGATCTCTTATACTAGTTACATCAATCAAAATACTTCACGAATATAGAGTTAAGGTTAGCATATCACCAATTTCTAGTTAGGGAAGAAGATACTAGGAATACGACCTTTGAAACTAGGCAAGGTTTGTGTAGATGGTTAGCAATGTCATTTGGCATATGCAATGCACTAGCTCCATTTATGATGTTAGTGAATGATATACCAGAAACTTGTATAGATTCATTTTTTGTTTATTTGGATGATATACTAGTGTAAAAACTAGGAAATTTTTTAAGGATTTAATAATTTTCCTATATAAAATATTGTAGGCCATTATTCTAGTTTGAATTTTCATACATATAGAATGTAGGTGAATATTCATATAGCACATGTAATTTAATATTAAAATTGGAATTTGTTGGTGAATATCATCCATTTAATCATATATTTGTAAAAGGTAGGTGAATTTTTAACAAATTGGAAAACAACTTTATCAGAAAAGGTCCAAAAAATAGCCCATTTGCAAATTTCACCCCCTAAATTTTTCCTAATAAAAACACACGTAGGAGGAATGCATCTCATATTTATTTAGGTGTAGGGACATTAAAGAACTAAAAGTCACCGGAAAATATAAATAAGTGTGATTTTGCATTGTATTCATTGGTGTATATGGGATATGCGATAGGTGGGGGAGAGTTGAATATAAATCCTTCCAAGAGGGAGGCCATAATGAAGTGATTAGTGCATATTACTATTTTTGTGGTCAGGAGTTTCATCGGGGAAACATAGCACCCAAGGAAATTCATCACATCATGTTCAATAGTAACAAAACTACTCTACACCATAATAGCAGGTTTCACGAGTTTCCCATTGGGAAATGGTTAATAGTGGGAATTTCAAGAGTTAAAGAAGAATATTAAACAAGTACCATTTATCACATCTCTAAACATGCACCACCCCTTCAAATTCGAGACATAATGCAAGTGAGTATGTCATGGAAGTAGTATTGATGCAAGAAGGAAGCCTTGAATGCTACCATTCTAAATTACTTGACAGGGAAGTTCTCAACTACCCTACCTATGATAAGGGGCTCTATACGCTAGTGCAAGATGTGAAGAAATGGAAACACTATTTCATGGGAAGGGATACAATAATTTACATACATAACTTACCACTATAGTACCTACAGTGTCATTTTAGGCTACAATATACCAATCATTGTGTATATGGTGCTCGATGGCACAAACATGTAAGGGGATCTCCCTGATGTGAATTGTCAACTAGACCTCACACCATTTGGTGTAGGAGTCCCATCTGGTTGTATGGTCCAACCACCATTGGAAGGGTTTCAAAGATATGCCTTTGTTACAACACATACATAAGACATCTCACATGATTAGTCTATCTAGTACCTTAGTAATTAACTAATTGATACTTGAATTACACTCACTATGTTCTCAATCATGTAGGAATATAATCAATATGGATAATTCATAAACATGTGTTTAATGGGAAAAATATTTACACCATATAAAGTCAATGAGTGTGATTTCTTAGGAAGAATATTAATTGATAGAGTATTTAGAGGTCAAATTTTCCTATTCGTGGATGGTATTGAGAATGTGTTATATTTTCTTATGATTATTTTTTAAATTAGTTTTGGTGTATTGTTTTATTTGTTTTTGTATTTTTTTACTCATTGTAATCCACTTATAATTAAGTAATTAAGGTTAAATGTATTACATTTTAATATATTAGGGTTTTGGATGATATGGAAACCTATACACTATATTGTAAATGGTGATATTAATACAATGAAAAAGTTAGATCCAAAACACTATTATTGGGTAGTTTTAGTTTTCTTGGTTAACCAAGTAAATCATCGCGCTTATCTTGACCATGATGTATGTGTTTGTTTTGATGTTTTTCTCTCTATGTATATGTTCACTATAAAGTTTTAAAACCTATATTTGATATCAAAGTTATTTTATTGGATTTAGGTGGACACTTTTGCTGCTAAGGATTGAACTCGTTTTGATAGAACAAGTTTCTTTGGGGTCTGTGATAAACTTGGATTGAGTGGGAGCTTTTTGTTGGTGATTTCCATGTTGAAAATATTGACTAGTAGTTTTAAAATATATATTGAGAAATTTAATGGGAAAAGATTTGAATTATGTAAACTTAATATGGAGGAAATTCTTGTAGGCAAAGAATAGTGGGTCACTATGAACCCAAGTACTGAACCTTCTAGTATGTTGATGGACGATTTGACTAGTTTTCCTATGATGGAAAGGGGTACAACCTAGTTATGTCAATATAGAGGCATTAGGTCAAATTATGTCTATGGTAAACAAAATATGTCTTTGAATTTTTTTTATACCTCCAAAGTATGTATAATGTAGACTCTGTAGTAGAGAATTTAAATTCATTTAGTACCATGCTAAGACAACTGTTTTATGATGATATTAAAACAATTTATGACAATAATTTCATTTGTTTATTTATTTCTTTGTGTGACTCATAGCATAGTTTGGTGGTAGCCATAATAAAACCACTTTAACATCCTTTGATGTGGTTTGATCCTTATTCTTAGAATAAATGAGGTGGAAAACCATGCATAGTACGAGCATGGATGCCCTGTTTGTAAGAGGTCAATCCCAAGAGTTAGAGAAAAAACAAATTATAGGAGGGAGATTAAATTTAGAGGTATAACTAGATCTGCAAGAAAATCCTTAAAGGAATGCTATAAATATTGTAAAGGTGGGAATTATAAGAAAGGATGTAGATATATAGGTGTTTACAAAAGGAAGGGTTATATTGATGCTCCTTCGACAAAAGGGAATACTTACACAGAGGAAGGAAGGGATGTGTAAATGGATTACTCAAGTACACATTAAAATCATGATTTATTATTGATCAACATAAGTGCTTCATTTCATATGACACCTCATAGGGATTTTTGTTGTGAATATTAAAATTATAATGACAATGGTCTTTTCCTATGAGATTACTTGAGAGTTAGAATCATAGGATGAGAAATAATAAATTTTCTACTCAAGGATGGAAGGATTAGAATAATCCTTGGTGATTTTCACATTCCAAAGATGGCTAGAAATGTGATATCTAAAACTAAGATGAGTGGTGTAGGTATACATAGTATGGTTGAAAGTAAAACTCAGAAAACGGTTTGACGTATAATGGTGTTGATGAAGGGAGTTTAGAATGGAATTTTGCATGCATATTAGGAAGCACAAGTTCAATATTCTAATGGTTATTGGGGATGGAATTTAAGAATATGAAACCCCTAATATCTCTAGAGAAAGATAATGATATAGAATTAAATACTAGGATATATTAGAGAGGAGGGCATTTTAGGATTACATCATAAAGGTATTCCTTGCATAGCATATTTCAATCTCTATGAATAATGTGGTTATGGTATACATAATCAAGTAAGATTATTATTAAGTGCTACTAGACAAAAAAGAATTTCAGAATTGCTACATAATGATGTTTTTGATGTTGTGCATTTTCTATCATTATGTAAATCTATTTACTATGTCTTGAGGAACACATAGGCTTATACCCTCCAAAATAAATCTAATGTGTATGGTATGTTTAAATAATTTATGTCTCATTTGGAAAATTAGCTAGAGAAGAAAATAAATGTGTTGATGATGGAGAATGGTTTCATATTTCATACTTTTGCAGTTGTTATCTTGTTTCAAATAGATTTTTGGATCCATCGCATTCATGATATTTTAATGATTGACATTTAAAACCCATAATTGTGATTCATCTTCAGGATACAAAGAAATATGGAAAAATGATCAAACCATGGGTTATAATAAATAGGAAAAAATAGGTTGGAAAATGGCCTACAATAAAACCCAAAAATAACCCAAAGACAAATTTTCTGGTGTGTGTCTTTCATTTATCCAAGGGACCGCTGACAAGATTGAGGGGATCCTTAAGAAGCATAAGGCCCCTCAACCTTTAGGCCCCTAAACACCATCCAAAGCTCCTTGAGATCAGTAAAAGTCCCGGTGGGCCCGAAGGATATGAAAGGTGTTTATGTCATCGCATGTGCTTGTGGGACTCCCTACATTGGAGAGACTGACTGCTCAATAAATACAAGGATTCATGAGCACGCAACTAACATCAAACATGGGAGAACCCGATCTTCAACTCTAGTTGAACATGCAAGAAAAGTTAAACATCATATCTACATTGAAGAGGCTCAATTCATTGCTAAGATTAGTCATTTCCATCGCCGCAAGTTTAAGGAAGCCATAGAAATCAAAATAAGGCCTAGTAGTCTTAATAAAGATGATAGCTGGAAGATTAGTAGTTGTTGGGTCTCGGCCCTGTCTTCTTAATTTTATTTTATTTAATTTTATTTTATTTATTTATTATTTCATATTAAAAATATTTTTTATGTGTTTTTAATGATCATTTTAATTTTTAAAATATTCTTTTACTTTTACTTTTAATTATTATAAAGAATCAATTTCACATGTTAAAAAAATATCTTACTTATTTTTAAAAATCACAATTTTTTTAAAAATGATTATATTTTACCTTTATTTGTTTACTTTTATCTTATTTAATTTAATTAATCATTTTTACTTTTTAAAATCAATTTATATGAAAATATAATTATTTATATTATTATTATTATTTTTTTTCCTGTATAAAGACTATTCTATTAAAATAAAAGGAGAAAAATATTTACAAAGAGGTTTGAACCTCTGAGGGGGCTAAAGCCTGCCCTCTACCAAAATGTCTGTTGTAGGTAGCACATTGCCTTCCTTTTACAAAAAATGAGAATCATAGAAGTGAGAATTCTGGTAAGCTTGAGAGACCCAACACTAAGCTGAGCTAAATAAGGACAAAGCTTTAGAAGATGCTGCTCATTTACAAAAATGTTGTCCTTTACAGTCACTATTACAAAACGATTGAAAACTAAAATTATGTCCTGAAGACTGTGACATTTCATACTGTTAAGAAATGAAGCCATGCATATTGAGAATTTCACACAAAAGCCAAAAATCATAAGTTAACTTGTTGTAATGTCGCTGAAGCCAAGAGTAATTAGACTTGCGGTGGAGAGCCTGAGGCGTTCTCATTTGCTTGGTTGGGTGAGCTTACCCAAGTGACCATCACATTGTCTTCAGCTTCCATCGTATTGCCTTCTGGAGGAAGAACAAGGTTCAGAACATTTCCGGAGAGGCGCGCAGGCTCACAAGCAATAATTGGCTCTTGAGGAGAAGCTGGCTGAGGATGAAAGTCTTCATGTTGGCCCTCCTCGTGCAACGTAGCAGAGTCATTGACGATGACTCCAGCCAAGCTACCTTGAAAATCACTAGAATTTTGAGAATGAGACTGTTCCCTGGAGGGTTCATCCGAGCTTGTAAGCTCATCTTCCTCCTCCGAGAAGATGATAGTGATAGTAGCTGAGATAAGAGGTTTATTAAGCCTGCTTCTGAACTTGAACCAGGTCAAATGAAATGAGCTGTTCAGGGTAGGTCTAGAGCTGTCAGAGGGCAGAGAGGATGGAGAGGCAGAGGCTAACGGAGTTATGTGTTGAGGGACAGAGCCACCATGACCCCAAGAGCCTCCACGGGACCCTGAATTACTGCCATGCCTAGGGATGCCGCGACGACGGGCCATTACAGTAAGGATCTGCGGATTAAAGGAGCCGGGAGACTGAAGGTCAGAGTGAAGCTGCCAGACATAGGCTAATTGGACCCAGTTCAAGGACCAGACCTCTGTACAGAAGACCCAAATAAAGAGCTCATAGAAGATGGAATAAACCGCACGAAAAAACAAAGCAAAGACTGAAAAAGCCCAATGCATGAACCAGACACTTTCAGAAAAGACCAAAGCAAAACACCTTATAGAGACGAGCAAGACGAAATCCGTGGACCAGACGTGGACGGAGAGGACTAACTCAATACACCAGACACCGACGGAGAGAATCAATACCATATACTTGAACGAGGCCAATTGAGACCAGTTATGAGGCCAGGGGGGCATCCAAATTCTCTGAGTTGCGCAGGGGCGCTGAGGAGCTAACCACCGGATGAGAACCAAAGTGCCAATTCCTGAAGGGCTCGAAGCATAATTGCCGTGGTGGATGCGCGCCATACTGAAATCACTTGCCTGCAGATCTCGGGTACGCTGATCCATTAATGCTTGTAAATGATATACCTCGAACCGCCAGAGCCAGCTAGTTGGAATGCCAGCTGCCCAATTCGCATGCACAGGCATTAAAACATCATTAAAGCACCCGCATCCGAGTGTGAATCTTCCTTCGACTGCATATCATTTGTTACGATGGTGTGGAAGTCAGAGAGTTGGTTTTCAGAAGCTATGCTAGATAGAGAGCCTTCAAAGAATTCCCTTCCACTATCCACTCCTAAATTAGCAAGAAAGTCTGTCAGCTTGTTCCCTTCTCTTCTGATGTGTTTGAAGGAAATTTCTTGGTGATGAGAAAGCCATTGATTGAGAAGCTCAAGTCGCGGAGCCATTCTCCAGCTGCTACTGATCTTGTGAACGGGGGATCCCTGCATAAGTTTTGAGGCCATATTGATGATGATTTGGGAGTCCCCTTCCACAATAAGAGGAAGGAACCCTCGTTCTTGCGCCAGATTTAACCCTCTCCATAATCCTTCCACTTCCGCTGCATTGTTGGTATTCCAGCCAATTGAGCCAAAAAAAATTATAAGGGGAGTACCCTGGTAATTTCTGATGGCTCCACCAAATCCCATTTTCCTAGGATTACCCTTCGAAGCTTCATAAAAGTTAAGTTGAAACACATTGATTGGCGGTGGAGTCCATCTTGCTGGAGGCTCCTGATGCTTTGAGGAGTTATCCTTGGATGAGAGCGGATGCTTTAATTGAATCTACCAGTTGTGCCATATAGCTTATTCCTGCGAGAGTGATGGGAGATCCTCTTTGGACCAGACTTTGATAGACAAAGTTTATTTAATGTTATGGTGCAATCCAGTCCATATCTGCTCAATCGATAGTGAATGATCTTTAAAGATCCTTCTGTTTCTCTCCTTCCAAATATTCCACATTAGTAGTCCCGGTATGAGTTGCCATAGTGTGTTTAAAAGTTTTCTTTGATATGGCTCTTGGCTACAGGTGCGAAGGGTGCCTTTAATGTCCCCATGCACTCTGCCTTCCTTTTGACAGCGTAATGTGACCTTTTCCCACAATTTCCTTCCTAGCTGGCAGGTTTGCATAAGATGTAATGCTGATTCCTCTTCCTATTTGCAGTTGGGACATATGGATGGCCCAGCGAAGTTCCTTTTCCTGAGGTTGTCCCATGTGAGAATCCTATTGTGAGACAGAAGCCACAGAAAAGTAGAAACCTTCGGCCATATGGAGGAGTTCCATATCTTATCCCACAAACTATCTCTGATTACCCTGTCTTTGATGATGATTTTGTAAGCTTCTCGGTTGGTGAAAGTGCCTTTTTCCTCGTATCCCCATATAAGAATGTCCATACCTGCCGAAGATAGAATTTTTCATTTTTGAAGTTCTGAGGAAAGAGAAAGACGAGTTTGCTCCGGGCTGTGAGGTATTATATGACTAACTTCTTTCCACTTTCTGTGTTCTTGGGTAGTGTGTGAGTCCCAAAATTGACTCACCTTATCAAACTGATTTATATATTGATCTAGGATTCCTGGGATAGTGTCTCTGAGATTTAGAAGCTACTGCCATGAGTCTTCCCAAAACCTTGTTGTGTGGCCATCCTTCACATCCCAAAAACTATGCTTTTGTATTAGATTTCGATGTTGATTGGCTGAGTTCCAAATAACTGATCCTTTACTCACTTCTGACATTCTAATTCGCTCCTCTATGAGCACATTTCCTGCATATTTTGCTGTCCATAGGGAGGCCCAAGGAGTGTTGGGATTTTAGAGCCATCTCCACCAAATTTTAGCCCCCATTACCATATTTCTATGCTTTGGGTCTCTCAGCCCAATGCCTCCAACTTTTTTAGGTAGACATGCCTTCTCCCATTTGACTAGAGCCCATTTTCGGTTTGGACCCGAATTTCCCCATAAGAAATTACGCTGAAGCTATTTTATTGCTCTGAGAACCCACTTAGGTGCCGCCAATATGGAAAAAAGGTAAATAGGCAGGGACTGTAGAATAGCTTTAATTAGCACTAACCTACTAGCCATATTAAGAGCTCTGTGGGTCCATAGGAACAGTCTAGCTTCTAGCTTTTCTAAAAGGCTATTCCAAGAGGAATGTTTGAGAGCCGAGGCAATTAAAGGAGCACCCAATTATTTAGAAGGAAGAGAAGCGATGGTGAAGCCTAGGATACGGGCAATTTCTCTTTGGGTGGTGGGAGGCGTATTGAAGAAGAAAATCTGAGATTTAACTTTGTTAATGAGAGCTCCTGAGGCATCCGAGAAGTTTGCAAGAATTGATTTGAAAGATCGGGATTCTTGAATAGATGGATGACCAAATAACATATTATCGTCTACGAATTGCTGGTGAGAAAAGGCTGGGGCTTGGTGGAAAGTTAGACCTTTCAGGCTTTGAGAGAGGATAGCCAATTTGATGCTTCGGCCTAGCCCTTCAGCTGAAATGGCAAACATAAAGGGCGAGAGAGGGTCACTTTGTCTGATACCCCTAGAAGGACAGAAAGTGGGCGACGGGATTCCATTAATGAGAATAGAGAAGAACGAGGAGGATAATAGATTACTGACCCATCTGATCCAGGAGGGGGCGAAACCAAAGGCATTGAGGATTTTTTGCATATATTTCCAACTAATACTATCAAAAGCCTTAGATAAGTCAATTTTTAGCAGCATACCTGGTTTTTTTGAATGCTTGAGAGAGTGGATTATTTCATGGGTTAAAATAATCCCATCCGTAATCTCCCTTCCTTCTACATATCCAGATTGTTCTGTAGATATAATAAGGGGAAGCAAAGGCTTCAATCTGGACACTATAACCTTGGAGACAATTTTGTATATAATGTTGCACAAAGAAATCGGTCTGTATTTATCCGGAGGATTGGATTCCTCTTCTTTGGGGATTAATGCAATGAATGTTGCATTCATACCTGGATACATCCTTCTTAAAGTGTGTGATTCTTCCACGGCCTGCCAGACTTCCCATTTAACTAAATCCCAAAAATGCTGAAAAAAGTTTGAAGTGAATCCGTCTGGTCCTGGCGCTTTCCCTGCTTTTAGTTGATGCACAACAGTCTCAACCTCTTGAAGACTTATGGGCTTGAGAAGGAGGAGATTATGATCTTCAGTGATTAATCTAGGTATATGTCTGATGACTTTATCAATAGCCTCTATTATGTTTATGTTAGGTTCTTGATTCATCTTCTTGAAGTAATTGAGGAATTCATGTTCAATGCCTTCATGGGTTTCAATTTTGCTTCCTTGCTCATTGTTGATATGGGAGATTTGATTGTTCATTCTTCTTTGCACTGTAGTTTTGTGAAATAATTTTGTATTCTTTTCACCCTCCTTCAGCCATCTAACTCTAGATTTTTGCCTCCAGAGAGTTTCTTCCTGTAAGTCTCTCTCAAGGATTTGATTTTCTATGGACTCCTCTTTCTTGGCTAGCTCTTCAGAACATCCTTCAGTGATCATTCTTTGCTAAATAGCTTTCATTTCTTTATTGAGGGTTTCCTTAGCTTTGAAGATGTTGCCGAAGATGGATTGATTCCAACGTTTAATTTCCCCCTTGAGATATTTCAACTTCCTTTGGAATATGGACATTTTTGTGCCATCTGTTGGATTGAATTTTAACTAGGATGCTCTGACAAATTCATTAAAGTCCGGATGAGATAGCCAAAAAGCCTCAAACCGGAAGGGTCGCCTTGTATTGCATCCAGGACGATTCTAATGGAGGGTGATTGGCCAATGATCAGAGCCAGAGATAGGAAGGATAGATGCAATGAATTCTCTGCCTAGATGAACTGCATTATCAGAAATCAGAAATCGATCGAGACGGGAGGCTATTTGCATTGGTTCTACCCTTTTGTTGTTCCAAGTATATAGGCCGTTATTTGAAGGAAGATCTATCAGCCAATTATTCTGAATGAAGTATTTTAATATAGATCCATCCCTATTTATTCTGCAACGTCCTCCCTTTTTTTCCTCCATTGTTGCAATCATGTTGTAGTCTCCTCCAGATATCCATAACGGGTACATCCTCTTTGTATTGAGCTACGTCATGGCATCCATAATTTCAACCTTGTGCTAGGTTTCTTGACGAAAATACACATTTGTCATATGACCATAGCTATTGGTGCCAATTATTTGAAAGATGGCTTGGATGAAGTTTTTATTTGCATGTATGTTGTTCAGTTGAATGATTCGTGCATCCCAGAGCACTGCAAGTCCTCCTGACACTCCCTGAGCATCAATAGCTATTACTAACCCTCCATGCCAGGCCTTTGCTGCTATTTTTTCCAATACTGTCGAATTGCATTTTGTTTCTTGCAGAAAGAGGATTGTGGGTTTTTCCTCCATTAGCATATTTTTTAGTAGTCTTCCTTTCCTTGGGCTGTTGAGCCCTTTGATATTCCATGAGATCAACTTCATTAGGAAGGTTTGTGGTCGGTATTGAAATACTTGGTTAAATTAGCATATATGCCTGATTCTACCAATACTTCTCTGATCTTGATAGTTCTCTCTAGAGTAGTTTTCCTTCCACGTTTCTTGCTATCTTTGGTGATGAATTTCCCATCCCCTTGGCTGCTAATTTGAACCCCTAATGAGTATTTTTTTGGGCTTTATTGAGGACTGCCACTAGATTATCCACTTGTCTATCAGGTATTTTGTCGAAGTTTCCTGTTTTACAAGCCTGTTCTAAGCCTAAAATATCCAGCTCGCCAATATCTATAGATTCAGTGTCCTCCTCCATGATTTGAGGTTCTTGATAGCTTCCATCGCTTTGCTTCTTGTCTGCTAGATTGGGATTGGTACCATCTATTTCCATTTCCGGGAAGTTCCAAGTGTTTGAAGCAGTCTTGAGATGATTTCCCTCTTGTTCTGCGCCCTTTTCCCCTGTTTTCGATTGGGATCCTTCAATCGTTTCCTGACTACTTCCTGTTTTATTGGAGGGTGTATTGTCTGGATCCTGTATTTTTTCATTGGCTAAAGCTTCAAAGCTATTGCTTGTCGAGGGTTTTGAAAGATCCACTGGAGGAACCTTTGTAGAGGCTGCTGATTTTTTATTTCCTCTTCTGCGATTTGGCACCTTAGTGAAGCCATCCGGCGTTGGGTTTTCCGGGTTAGTTTGAACCGAGGGTTTGCTATTCAATGGGCAGTCTCTATAGAGATGTCCTAAATCATGACATTTCCTGCACCTAAAGGGTACATGCTCATAATCAATTAATTGTATCCATTCAACATCTTCATGAAAAAGACTTACCGTATCGGGCAAAGCTTGTCTAAGGTCCATGTAGACGCAGATTCGTACATATGAGGTGTATCTATGCGTCTTTGTTTCTTCTGCTACCTTGACGAAGTCGCCCAGAACATTGCAAATCTCCTTGAGAGACTCCTCTTCCTAGTATTCCAATGGCAGAGATTACAGCCTGATCCACACCGGTGTGCAGCTTAGGTCTTCCTTATCAGGGTTAAATCATTCGATCCATTCTTTGAGAAATAGCCCGAAAGAGTTAAAGAAATAAGGCCCTCCATCTAAAACTCTCTTTCTGTCTTCCAAACAGTGTAAGACTACAGTTAAAAACCCCTTAGGCCCTAGATGCAAGGTTATGTGTCCTTTTGGATGCCATTTAACATTTATCCAGGCTCTCAACGCCTTCTCGTTTGGCCATATTCCAATGAATTTGCGTATGAGGGCATGATCTCTCATGTACTGAATTCTAGCATTGATGCGATGGCTTGGAAGCTCTACTTTTGGCCTATACATGGCCACTAGCTTGCATGTGGAAGAGCTGACTTTTGGCTTGCCTTTCTGTGCGGGTTCAATATGCGTCTGCTGGCTTCTGTTTGTATTTTCGTCCTCGCGCTTCTTTCCCTTGTCTGAATCCTCAATATTTCTTGGCTGATTGTCGTTTGTTGGAGGAGGCGCCCCTCCTTCCCCCTGAGGGGGGGTCATTATTTCCGTCGATCAGAATCTACGGCTTGATGCCTGCTACTCTGCTGCTGTCTGCCAATGGTGAGCTCTGTCAGGAGGACCTGCCGTAGCAGGTATTTTCTGAAACCCTACTGCGAGTTGCGGAGCCACGCGTCTAGGTCATTTATTATTATTATTATTATTATTATTAAGTCATCTCATTGAAATTAGAAATATTTTTAATTTTACTTTATTTTATTTTAATTATCATTTTGAAATTTAAATTTATTTGATGGTTATGATTTCTAATTTATTTGACATTTATTATATTTTAATAAGTTTAACCAGATAGCTTTTTTGCCCTGAAATTTATGGAAATTTTGATAAAATCCAGCTCAGATTTTTGTAAATCCAAGTTACACTTGTTAAACTTCAATGTTTTGGGTGCCCGAGATGTTTTTGATGACGCTGAATCCATTTCCACAATCAAAAACTTGATTCAAACACTGCCACTTGCAAGATTTTTTGAAATTTGTTTGCATAGATTCCGACAACTTTTGGCCATCCGGGCAAT
This sequence comes from Pinus taeda, assembly GCA_000404065.3. NCBI lineage: Eukaryota > Viridiplantae > Streptophyta > Pinopsida > Pinales > Pinaceae > Pinus > Pinus taeda. The sequence goes on from APFE031463893.1 coordinate 31,102, forward strand.
TCCTCCAAGTAGACATTTCCAATTAATAATTAATTTTACTTTTGAAATTCAATTTATATAAAAATAGTATTTTATTTATTATTATTATAATTTTTAAATCATCTTATTTAAAATTAAAAATCATTTTAATTCTACATTTATTTTATTTTAATTATCCTTTAGATTTTTATTTGATTTTTGACCGTTTATGATTTCTACTTTATTAAATTTTATTTTTTTTAAATTTTTAAGTTTAAACCCCACATATAATATTAATATATATATAGATAGATAGATATATATTCTAATTGTATACTTAATATCATATCAAAATATTTTAGAAATTAATCAAAGAGTCATATTTATACTATTATAAAATATAATATATTTTTATAATACTTTAAATTTAATTAATATATTATGTGTTATACAATATATGGTCTATATATTGTCATATTATTAATAAAAATGATTAAGGATTATATAAATATTTTTATGCATTAATATTAATAAGAAATAAACATTAATTATAATGTTTTTTATGTGATAATTAATTATGATGTTTATTAAAAAATAATTAATTAATTTGTTATTCTTCTCAATTATGTATGATTGGTAGGAAATAATATTAATTAAAGAGACCGTTGTTTAAAGAGTTTGTATTTAACTAAGGAGATGTATTTTCTGAAGACGTTACGCGAATATTAATTCGATTACTGGATTTGAATGCCAGTTGATAGAAGAGTTTAAAAATGTTTTTTAGAGACGAATTGCTTCTGGGGTTTGATAAAGTATCATCGTTCAACAAATTAGTGGATGAGGTTAAACAGGCTTCATTATGGTGAAAAAGTTTTGAAAATTTATGAGCTTGTGTTTTGCAAGTTAATTCTTTAATGAGAGCTTTTAGAGCTGAGGCGGTATCAATTTGTGACCATAATATAATATAGGATCAACTTCGTTGGCCAATGTTATGTGTAAATTAAACGTTTTCCAAGGTAACAAATCAAGTTCAAATCTGGTTCACTTGATTTCACTACATAGAAGTGCCATGCTTGCTCTGATGAAGATATGTTAATTTTTATGATTTTTGAGTGAGTGATTAGTTTTGGCAAAGGTAGTAATGATAGAAGAATCTCTGAATTATTTTAGGAAAGTGAGATCAATTTTCCTTTTAGTTCTAAGCGATCTAATTCATTCTACTGTGTAAACTATTTTTATTCTCTCCCTTCCTTATAGGTTGATGATTTCATATTTCAGATAGGAATGGAGTGTGTAAAGTTATATAGGAATGAAGTTAAGGAATTTTGTAATATCAATTGAATAACAAGGAAAAATATTACTCTGTGTATACCTAAACAAACTAAATTTGCAAAAAGGATGAATATGACATTGATGCAAAAGGCAACGAGAATGATTAGGAGGATGATTATTGGTGTGTTGATGGTGTTCCACCAGCCAACATCAAGGATCTCCTTGGTAAGAAGGGAGGAGAGAGACTTCATTAGCATGAAAAAGTTTTGAAATTTTCTGAGCTTGTTTCTTGCAAGTTAATTCTTTAATTCGGAGAACTTTTAGAGCTGAGGCGGTATCAATTTGTGACCATAATATAATATAGGATGAACTTGGTTGGCCAATGTTGTGTGTAAATTAAACACTTTCCAAGGCAACAAATCAAGTTCAAATATGGTTCGTTTGATTTCAAGACATAGAAGTGTCATGCTCGCTCTCGTGAAAATATGTTTATTTTTATGACTTTTGAGAGCGTGTTTGATTTTGGCAAAGGTAATAATGCTAGAAAAATCTCTGAAGCATTTTATTTTGTCCCTTCCTTATAGGTTGATGATTTCATATTTTAGATAGGAATGAAGGGTGTAAAGATATATATGGATGAATTTAAGGACTTTTGTAATAACCATTAAACAACAAGGAAAAATATGAATACCTAAACAAAATGGATTTGCAAAAAAGATCAATACGACCTTCATGCAAAGGCAAGGAGAATGACTACGAGGATGATTAGTGGTGTGTTGATGATGCTGGACCTGCCAACATCAAGGGATCTCCTTGGTAAGATGCCCCAACTAGTCCTCGGACCGTTTGGTGTAGTTTTCCTAGCAGTGGGTCGTACGGTATTACCTTGATTGCGGTTGTGTGCAGAGGGAAGCAAGATGTCCTTGTTGGTAGCAAGGGTGTGACACGCACAACAAGCCAATGAAGGTGCATGAGTGGTTCTAACACAAAGAAAGTGGGGTGGGTGCACCCCTTGGAAACCTGTGGAAACATGTGGCTTGGAAGGGAATACACAAGCAAAGATGCATCACAAACTGGAAGGCAGCTAAACCAATAATCCAAAGCGATTGTTAAGCCAACAACACATCTTAGTAAGATTCATACATACATATATAGAAAGAGTCTATACATACATGTTGATGTGCCTCATCAATGGGTAACTATATGGACTTTAATACACCTCCAAGCTTATTTAAACCAACTCTTCTCATAATTCCTTACATATTTTGAGGATATTTTACATAATGAGATGAGTAAAAGTGAGATGTTATGCCTAGTGGACTAATGTGCATTGATTACAGGTTTTTGAGAGCAAATCATGGCAATTTTGGCCAATTAAGTATAGAATCATGAATGAGACAAGGAGGAGAGATTGTAGGAGATAGATGCTCCTCATTTAATACTCATTCATTCGAATATTCCTCCATAAAATCACACTAGCTCGGAGTTGTAAGCAATGAAGACATGAAGATCAAAAGGCAGTTGAACGAGTGATAGTTAAAGAACCAATTCATCTTGAGTTTGGGAGCTAAGCCTCCCTAGATTTAAGGAAGTCGTTGGAGACTTCAATTGTATAAATAAGAAGGCCTAGAGCCTCATTAGGATTCAAATTTTTTATGTAAAAGCACTAAGCATTTTTCGAGTTCAAAACTTGTGGAAGATATTGTTATGTAATATTTTGATATCATAATGAGAATGAGCATTTCGTTGATCCAACAGTGAGTTGATTCAAAGGGCTGAAGCTCTTGGGTTAGGGCCCAACCCTAGCAACAAAAGCTACTCTTCTTGTATTTGTATGCTTAGTTGGTTTCATAAATTAATGGTTGAATTGTCTTTAGCATTATTTCATTGCAAGTAGTTGTGGATTTGATTAGTTTTCTTCCATTTGTGCATTTCTTTAGCAGTAGCTTAGGAAGATAAAGGAATATAAAAAAGTTGTTAGTAGGTGGATTTGGCCACACTCCTCCTCCCTTGAGGGACCATGGTTTGAGGAAAGAACTCCCATGCAGCGCCAAAAAGACAGAATTATGATTTCTCATGGAATTTAGGGTTTTATGTTACTTAGACCAACATTTTACTAGTTTTCAATGATAGGATTTAATTTTCATTTATGATATCTTCATCCTTACAGTAGATCTCATAAATGTTTCACATTATTCTACTAGTTTTCTGGTGCATGAAATAGGCAACTAGATAATGAATTTATGTTTTTCTTTAGTTAACTGAGAATCTTGCTTGTTTAACATGTTTCATGGATAAATGTCAGTGATTGATGCAGTGCAGGAGTTTCAATAGTGAAGAGAGATTTCATGACCAACAACCCCAACCTAATCTCATCCATCCACGATTATAACTTTTTCCATTAATTCCATCACCAAATTCTTCATTCCATAAGAATACTTCTCCAAATTTTGTTCAGCAAATCCAACCATCTCACAAACTCTGTTTTGAGCTCTGAAGGAGTCCTAGCCACTCCCTTTCCTCATTTCTCCCACCATTCACCTTCCCTAAGCCTTCCATCACCTTCCAAATCCCTCCCCTTACTCTCAGAGCCAAATTTTATAGGAATATAGGGGATCCCGTAGGACCACTAGGACATCCTATAGGAGGCATGAGGACATCCTGTAGGTCAACTTGTAGTGGCTTGTTTTGAGGTCGAATTGTGGAAAAATCACCTAGGAAGATAGTAGAAGACACCTACTTGCCTCGCAAGGCATCTAACCATTCACCATCATCACTAATCCACTTGCCACATCAGCAAGAGAAGTTAGCATTCACATTTTCACACAAAAAAGACAAAAAAAGGGAAAAAATAGTTATTTTGTTCATTTACATGCATGACAATAGAATGTTTGGTTAATTCAGATTGCATGCCTAGGATAGTAGGGTTACACACATCTTAACTTAGCATTGTTTTAAAGAAAAGCCTCTTAGCAATAGCTAGATGAATGGTGTGTTTAAGCATTTAATTTCAGTCTTTTCCTTACTACAGTAGACAAGATTTCATTTAGTGTAAATTTCCCTTTTTCATTGGTAATCAAGATTCTTGTGAACCAATAGAACACTGGTTTGAAAAACCATAGTGGTCTATCGCCAGCTTAGCAGTGACAAAGTGCGGACCCATCACATCTTCTTGTGTATAAAGCATTATCACCTCCAAGTTTGTACGAACCCCGAGTTGATGAAGTAAAGTTAGTAGCCTCAGTAGTTGTAGCATTCTTGTTGCAATACTCGTGCTCATCACATGCAGAAGAAAACAACTACATATAACATTAGAGTAACCACGATAACTGAAATACAATAACAACATATGCATGAAAGGTGTTGTGTCTCTTATATTGAGAAGTGAAAGTTCCAGTCATATAGTACAACCATGACCAACCACTAGTCCCATTGCATCTAGGTAAACCGATAAGGCCCCTCTCTCCAACTCGTCTGATAACATGTGCATCATTGTCTTAAGTGCAACTCGACCAACAACATACTGATGCATAGTGTCGGCGCTGATTGCCTAGTGTGTGCTGGTGACTATGCGCATTCACTTGTCAACGTAGATGTTCGACTCCTATCCGACTTGGTTGTTGTCTTTTCCTTGATGAGTGTGCCAATGGGTGGGATCACATGTGTGTGCACAATGACATCCATGCTCCTGAACATCGTTGCATGCAACCATTAGCACTTCTCACCCTATCCGCTCCATGTTGGGTGTTGGATGGGTCTATAACCTGTATGGGTGCAGTTTCATCAGTCTGTGCATGTTGCGCCTCCTACTGTACATGTTCACGCTGGGACTCCTCTCGTTTGTGAAACTCTGGTTCTTCCTTGAGTTTCCGCTTCAACACTTGTAACTCATTCTTTATTTCTCTCTCTACCTTAACACAATCCTCTTTTCATGTCGTCACCTCATAGCCTCAATCTCCAAAGCTGATTTCATCACAATTAGATTTGCTTTGAACTTGTAGTTATGTTCCACCTCTCTGCTATAAAAAAAGTTCCTCTTACATTTGTTGCATGTAGGTCTGCTACCTTCTGCTCTTGCTGATGGTCCTACTTGCTATGATGTTGCTATCATTTCATCTTGATATCCTTGTCCATGAAAAACTTGACGAATTCATAGATAGGAAAGTTCATAGACACTTGATCAACTGCATCCCTAGTTGTGCTCTGAACGGTGTCTTTGCCTCTGCTCTCCTGGAAGCCATTATACCTATGCTAGTCAGAGGTAGATGAAAACCTGTGATACCCAGAGACATATAAACACACATAGCAAGCAATCTGGCAAATGAAAACCAAAACAAACTGGACGACTGACATGCAACATACCTGTGTGACTGTGTGTGAAGATTGCACAATTTTCACCGCGAGGCTGGGAGACTGACTGCCAGAACTATGCAAAGAATAGCCTAGGCTGTTGTGAGATTGATTGACTAATGGAATTGTGTAATGCATAATCCATACTGGCTTATTGAGGACCAAAACTGCGTAATGGACAATTTTAGTCAATAGTGACATGCAAACCAATAAACTATGTTGTGCAGTTTATGGGTCTAGCAAGGCACTGCCTCCCAGAATCACGCAATGCAAGCCTGGAGGTTAGTGTTGCGCTATAATTACACAATTTCTATAGGGAAGGTAGAGCCTTCACTTCTAGAAATATGTAATGCTAGCTGGGCAAAGCAAGGTCCAGGCCAAGGCAGCCTAGACCTGCTAACATGTGACCAAAAACATGAGAAGTTTGAATGCATAATGAAGCTGAGTGTAAACAAGAGTGAACGATCATGCATGAAACCAACAAGTGCAGGAATTAGAGAACGGGAAAACATGAATGTGTGTGAAGCGGGTTTCCGCAACGATGACCATCAGTGCAAAAACATTGGCATGCATGTAACAACAGTGAGATGCGAACGAAAAGTGAAACGAAGTTTCTACAAGCTAATATGCATCAAAATGATAGAAAGCACTCATTGAAATAAAGAAGACATCAATTACATAAAGTGAAACACAAAAAGTGATAGAAACAAAATGCAGGACATGAGAAGTTGTCTCACCTTGAAACACCTAAGTTAAAAGTGTTGAAGACTACTGGATGCGATGTGGGATATCAGAGTTGTAAGATCGATGTGAGGAATGAGCTCTACAACATCCGGTTCATAAGTTTTGATAATATTGAGGCTGTGATGCACATACAATAAATCTAGGAAAAAGCATCACTTGGTGAGAGGTTTCTAAAATGATATATGCATGTAACCTCCATATGCTAAAAATAGATACCTCGGATCTAGGGATGCCTTTGCATGCTACCTTTTTCTATTTCAGGAACAACAACCCATGCATGAAAATCAGTTTTTATCACTCCTAGAGGGAACTCACCAACCTTAAGGCACATGCATCAGTCTAGGAGTCGGGCATGAAAATTTCTGAAGTTTCTGGGCTGAGTAGAGTTGGCTGCCTATCAGGAATTGCACAATTTCTGGGTTGAGGCCTAGTGCTGGGTCAAATTGCACAGTTTTCTAAAGGAGGATTGCCTGACTGTTTTACACAATTCTGGAGCCCCACAGATTGCCCAACTGATTTGAGAAATTTCTCAAGGCAAGCTTGGTTCCCCTCCAGAATTGCACAATTTTCTGGGGGACTATCTCAGCCAGCAAATAGCCTAAGTATGGAATGCTGACATGTGGGAGGGAGACAAACAAGCTGATAGGCACAGACCAGAAGGCCAATAAAACTCATCTGAAGCCTAAGGAATTGACAATGCAAGACATGTTTCTAAGGATGATTGGTAAGGAGGCTCTAAAACAAAGCTAAGGAAAAATTTTGGAGGGCAGTTGTAGTCGCTACAACACCTGGGGACACACTTGTAGACCTCTAGCTCTCTACATGGACCTTATTCATGAAAAGCAAGTCTAACACCTCCTAAAGTATTGTTCAGTTGTTAGATCATCTCGGCTTCCACAGTTGCTCGATTGTAAGATGTAGCATCTATCATGCTCTTGATCGGTCGACACACATTCTAAATCAAGCCAACACAGTTGTTTCGACTAGGATGAAGGGTATATTAGTGCACAAGCGATATGATAGTCAGAGTTTAAGTTTTCATCTCTGGTGTTACTCTGCTACCAGCAGGCCTCGATAGTACCTCGACAGAGTCATGCAGGAACACAAGCATCGCTTCGCTATCATCGAGCCTAATTAGCACCCTAACGGAGTTACTTGTATCAGCTCTCTGTACAGGAAGCCTTTCTCTTCTTTAGCCTTATTCATTTTCATTTTTTCAAAAAAATTTCACATTTTCATTTTTCATTTTCCATTTTCATAACTGTGCATAGCACTTATCCGTTTGAGAAGTGGAAGAGGGATCCTGACATGTTAAGAGAAGAAGAGGTTGTTCCTTCAGAGAAGTAGCTTGTGTATACTTTTGAAGTGCTTGTTAAGGTTTTTCCCCCTCATCTTACACTACTTGACTAAGTTGACAAGGATTAAGCCATAACAACCGACTAGAGTAGGTGACACTAGTTAGTGCACAAGCTTTGTGTTTTCACTAAGGCTCACTTTGATCAGAACGTATTTTCCATTTATGTATCATGGGATGAAGATAACAAGTTCTTCATACAGAGGGAGGACGACAGATAACCAAGTATTGATAACTGCACAAGTCCTCTTGTATTACACCCATCTTGTTTCAAGAGTCGTACATGGTGTCATGTGATACTAACCTACAAATGTAAACAAGAAAACACCGAAAAAATAAAGAAAAAACTAAAGTAAATACGTAAGAAAAGCGAGTAAGAAAACAAGCATGAAAATGAACACACATGCAAAGTAAGAGGAAAACATGCATGAAAGAACACAAAGAAAAAGAAAACACTACTCCTACTCCTAAGCTAATGGTGGATGGATCTGCTTATGTAAAGTGATACTTCCACTGTAGCCATCGGTGCATTGGTCAACCCATGTTGGTGAAGGCATGGTTTGCAAACAACACAACAATGCGAACCAACGAACATGAAAGATATAACAATGAATAAAAATGCACTTTGGGCTTAAGTCCATCCACAAAAAATAAGTGAGTGAAAGCGCATGACATACACTCTGTGGAGTTGCCATGGTGTTGTACTATACTACATGCAGATGTTAAGCATACACATTCTCTTGACTGTGACATGAAAGAAAATGTGATAAAGGTAGACCACTTACGTTGCACAAGTGTGCTTGTTGTGTAAGAGTCCTCCAATGCATGAGCGATGGGATCATGTAGTTCCAGTGGAGGAAGCATAATGTGAGTGTTGGTTTGATCTTCAATGCGTAAAGATGAGTGATGAGGAGCCTTGGGTGTTTGAATAATTTCCTGATTGGAAGTCAAACAAACCTTACGACAGTGAGGGCTGGACATAACCATCAACTTGGGCTGAAGTGCCTCACCAGTCTACAAGGTTTCAACATCGTCAACAAATAGATCATCATAGACCAATGTCTTAGAGAGATTAACAACTAGTGAATGAACATCGTGATCAGATGAAGAACTAGAGAGATCACGACAACCACGATTAGAAAATTTAAGATGTTTGTTGGCATCCTCATGATTTGATGAATCACATAGAGGGGTAGATGAGAAGCAATAATGTTCACCCTCTAGGTTTCTAAAACAAGTAGATGAAGAATCAAGTGGATTTTCAATGAATGATTTTTCCTCTCTGTTGTCGAATGGTGGACTAGCATTCAGTGTGTTTTGTGAATGATCAAAAATGGGTGCATCTGTAGATGAATATACAAATGCAAAATTAGGGATGGAAGAATAACCAAATATGTCAGCAAAAAATGGAGGACACATGGACATAAGGGAATCATCCTTTGCCACGGGTTGATGTTCAGGCTCGTAGCCATACTCTTCATGAATGACAACATAGGTTGGTTGTGCAACACCAACTCCATTGATAGCTTAATCCTTCTTCACAATATTTGTAGAGTTAGGAATGGAAGAACATAAGAGAGTGCGAATGGAGGATCAACATAACACGAAGATGGAGGTTGAGGTAAGACATGCATGTGACAACCCATGGGCTTCACAACCAGATCTGTGTAAAAAATGAGGGAAGTGATGTTGGCAGGATGTGACAGTTGAATGAATGTATTTTCCTATTCTCCCACATAACTCTTTGGTGGTGGAGTTATTTGATGAGGGGATGACAGAAAGTCACTTGTGACAGCAACAATGTCCATCTATGATTATGCATCTTCATCACCGACGTATGTTGAGTGGCGCTTGAGCTTGAACTTCTTCTTGGGATTGAAAGATTTGGTATGAAAATATTCAAATTTGTCAATGAGATACTGGAATTGCATTTGATTTTTCTGAGCTTGAAACTGCAATACACGGAAGCAGTCCAAAAAATCCATAGGCGATCCTTGCGGGGTCTTCCATTGTTTTAACATCTCTTTTTCAAGAGGTTTTGGATCAAAATGATGGAATGTAGATTCAATGAGATCACAAAACTTCTCAAGTGAGTGCATGCTACGGGGTGGCAGACTCCAGCACCACCATTGTGGGAATCACAAAGTGTATATGCAAGAAGCACATTGGCCTCTTCAGCATAGAACACATCTACAAGGAATTCATAGAAATTTTCTAGGTACTCATGCCACGATACTTCTCCTTCACCATCATACATGAATTCAAACAAGAGATCAAAAAACTCCCTCATGATGTCAACATTTTCGACATGCAAAAAACACCGCGGAGGGACAAGTCTGATAGTATCCATGATAGATGTACAAAGACTCAAAATAGATTGTGAGGATTCAATATTTCATCTAATCCTCCTTCTAGCACCAAAATGTTGATGGTGCTGGACCCACCAACATTAGGGGATCTCCTTGGTAAGAAGTGCCAACTAGAACTCAGACCATTTGGTGTAGGAGTCCCAACAGTGGGTCATACGCTATCACCTTAACCGCAGTTGCGCACGAAGCCAAGCAAGATGTCCTTGTTGGTAGCAAGTGTATGACATACGCAACAAGCCAAGGAAGGTTCACGAATGGTTCTAACACACAGAAAGTGGGGTGAGTGTACCCCTTGGAAACCTGTGGAAACACACGGCTTGGAAGGGAACACATGTGCAAAGATGCGTCACAAAATGGAAGGTAGGTGAAACAATAATCCAAAGTGATGATTAAACCAACAACACATCTCAGTAACGTTCATACATAAATATATGGAAAGAGTCTATACATGCATGCGTAAGAAAACAACTACATATATCATTATAGTAATGAAGATAATTGAAATACAATAACAACATATGCATGAAACGTGTTGGGTCTGTTATATTAAGAAGTGAAAATTCCAATCATATAGTACAACCATGACTAACTACTAGTCCTGGTAATGGAATGTTACAGTCATTGCCGCCTACTCCTCCAAAGAGATGTACTAGCTCTACACTGTGGATAAGTAAAGGTTCATTAAAATACACACCAAGCTTTCTCTAAGATACTCCTAATGGAAGCTTTCCTGCCCAAAAATCCCTTACAATGAGTTATGAGGATCTATAAATAGAAAAAATTGCGGTGACCCTTGGCATTCCCCTTTGTGACTCTTCACCTACCCTCATGACTCTTCACCTACTACGTGACTATTACATTGATCTATCGACACTTGGTCTTTCACTTTTACAATATGTTACATTACAATCTTCACATGTACCCATGTGAGACAAAATATGCTTTAGAAAGCCATGGAAGCTATCATTAAGACTCAGATAGTTGTGGGAAGACCAACTCTTTGACATCCTTGTTATGATTGATGGTGGCGAACTGATGTCAAGCTTGGTCATCTATGATGGTGTCTATGCACTTAATGGTGACATCCAGCAGAAAGTGAATTATTGCCTTCATTGCATCCCGATGCACTGATAAGTCTTCTCTCTCCAACTCATATGATAACATGTGCATCACTGTTTCGAGTGTAGCTAGACCAACAACATACTGATGCATAGTTTCTGTGTTGATCTCCAAGTTTATGTTGGTGACTATGCACATCGACTTGTCAACGTACATGCTCATCTTCAGTTGGACTTGGTTGTTTTCTTCACCTCGGTGAGTGTGCCAATGGGCGAGATTGCATGCATGCGCATAACGAAATCCATGCTCTTGAAGTCCCTTTCAGCAATCAAAAACACTTCTCACCCTGTCTGCTCCATGTCAGCTACTAGATGGGTCTATAACTTGTATGGGCACAATTTCATCAGTCTATGCATGTTGCGCCTCGTGTTGTACCTGTTCTCGCTGCAACTCCTTCTCTCATCTACGCAACTCTTATTATTCCTTGGGTTGTTGCTTCAACACCTATAAGTTATTCTCTGTTTCTCTCTCTGTCTTCGTACAATCCTCTTGTCACTTCATCACATCATAGCCTCAATCTCCAAAGCTACTTTCATCATGAGTGGATCTGCTTTGAACTTGTAGCCATGCTCCTCCCCCGTGTTGTCAACAACCTTCCTCTTGCATTTGTCGCACACAGGTCTTATACCTTCTATTGTTACTGATGGGGTTGCTTGTTGTGATGCCACTTCCATTTCATCTTGATATCCTTATCAATGAACAACTTGATTTCTTCATAGATATGCAAGTTCATAGACACTTGATTGACTGCATCCCCAATCACGCCCTTAATGGTGTCTTTGAATCTGCTCTCCTTGGAGCCATTGTACCTATGATGCTGAGAGGGAGACGAACACCTATGATACCTGGAGATGTAGCAGCACTCATAGCAAACAATCTCTCCGTTGAAAACCAAAATAAACTAGAGGAATGACATCCAACACTCCTGTGTGACTGTGTGTGAAGATTGCACAATTTTCATTGGGAGGCTAGGAGACTGACTTCCAGGATTGCACAAGGCACAATTTGGGTTGTCAAAAGGCTAACTGACTACTGGAACTATGCAATGCATAGTCCATCCTAGCCTGCTAAGGACCGTAACTGTGCAATGCGCAATTTCAGTCAGCAGTGACATGCAAACGCATTGAGCAGTTTCTGGGGCGAGTAAGGCATAGCCTCCCAGAATTGTGTAATGCGAGCCTGGAGGTTAGTGTTGGGTGAGACTTGTGCAATTTCTAGAGGGAAGGCGGAGCCTTCACTTCAATAAATGTGCAATGCTAACTGGGCAAAGAAAGTTCTGGGCCAAGGAAGCCCAAACCCACCGATGGGTGACATGAGAAGTCTAAATGCATGGTGAAACTGAGTGTAAACAAGAGTAAATGATCATGCATGAAAGAAGAAAGTGTAGGATTAAGAAAATGGGAAAACAGTGTCATGCATGTGACAACAGTGAGATGAAAACAAAAACTAAAAAGGTGCTTATACAAGCTAACATGCATCAAGACGAGAACAAGCACTCATTAAAATCAAGCAGAAAACACTTACATGAAGCAAAACACAAAAAGCAGTAGAAACACAGTGTAACACATGAGAAGATGACTCACCCCAAAACAACTAAGCTGAAAGTGCCAAAGACTCCTAGATGCGATGTGGAATGTTAAATATGTAAGATCAATGTGAGGAATGAGCTCTATAGCATCTGGTCTATAAGTCTTGATAAGATCGAGGTGATGACGCGCATGCCGCTAATATAGGAAAAAGTGAAACTTGGAGATAGGTTTCTAAAACAATATATGCATGTAACCTCCAACTACTAATAATAGATCCCTCTGATCTAGGGATTCCTTTGCATGCTTCCTTTTTCCATTTTGGGAAAAGAATCCCATGCATGAAAATCAATATTGCTCAGTCCCAGAGGGAACCGATCAACCTGTCTACCCGTTAAGAATTGTACAATTTATGGGCTCAATAGGTAACTGCCTCCTAGAATTGTGAAATTTTTGGGCAAAGGCCTAGTGCTGGGTCAGATTTCATTGTTTTCTAAAAGAGTATTTCCTGACTATTCTGCGCAATTCCATAGCTGAGCAGGCTTCCCAGATGATTTGCACAATTTCTGCAAGGAAGGATGGTTCCCCTTTAGAATTGCACAATTTTTTGGGGGAGTGTCTCAACCAGCAAATAGTCTATGTTTGGAATACCGACCTATGAGAGGGAGACAAACAAGCTAGAATGCATAGGCCAGAAGGACATTGAAACTTAGTTGAAGCCTAAGGACTTGATAGTGCGAGACATGCTGCTAAGGATGGTTGGTAGGGAGGCTCCAAAACGAAGCTAAGGAAAAAATTTTGAGGCTGGTTGTAGCTGCAACAACATGGTGTTGGGTTGAGATTGGAACTATAAGAAGAGGAACTCGATACTACATATAACCTTGTAAATTAATTACCTTCATCTATGTTGGTTAATAAGAATGCATGAGGCATGGAATGTTAATGAAAAGCCTCTTAAACTTCTCATATTGTTTGGCTATGATGTTTCTATACATGATTCAAAATAGAATTAGAATAACTCTTATTAAAGCTCTCATATCGTTTGGCTGTGATGTTTCTATACTTGATTCAAAATAGAATTAGAGTACTCCATATAATATAGCTTAAAAATGTGAACTTTATTTATTATAAATATGGTATAATAGGTTATAAACATTGGAACCTAGTGTTTAATAATATTATTTGTATTCAAGTCATTGTTTTAAAGAAGTTAAATAGGTTCCCAGATAGGAAGTTTTAATAAGGAAGAATGGTGAAAAGAAAATAGACTTTGAGTTGAAGGATGAATAATGTGACTCAAAATGCATGAAAGGGTTAGGTTTAATGGTGGAGAGAAAGGATTTTTCACATTTGAGTAAGGTTGAATTCTTGTGAGGGCCTAACACTAAAGCCAGGGGTCATCTTGAGGTAATGCTTGAACTTGTGCTTCCACCTAGAAAAGGTATATTAAAAATGGTTTCATGATTAGTGCACACAAATGTAGATCAAAGCCCACCACAATGTCCTCCTTTTTCAAAATCCTCCAGTGGTGTGATTTGATTAGTGATCATCGAATTAAAAATACAGTGCAAATTTGACGTTCAGGTTCAAATACATTAATGTACCATGTGGGTTATTTGTGGGGGAACATATGGGCTGACCTAGAGGTTATAGTGGTAATTGTCGAAATCAGTCCTCTTTTATGAAAGTACGAATCCATGATGGTTACTGATTCCTCTAGATGACGAAAGAAGAAGAAGAATATGACTCAAAATAAGACCGTGAATTAGAACAAGAAAATCATCGTACTCCAGTATTGAGGTAATTGACTTGGGAAAGAAGGAAAATAAAAAGGTACACTTCATCTAATTTTTGTTTTAGTTTTATTTTATTTATTACTAATGATTATCTTAAAGCTATTAAGGATGCAGTAGATTTAGAGAATGATAAATTCTGGAAATGGTCAAAGAAATGGATACCTTGGATAAGAATTATTTCTTAGATATAAATGATTTTCCATCTAGAATAAAATATATTAGCAACAAATTAGTTTTTAGGAAGTCCAATAGAGAAGCTAAAATAGAGATGTACAAAGCATACTTAGTAGAAAATGGATATTCCCATGTAGAGGGAGAAATGGTTTTGCTTGAAATATTTTATTCCTAAATTAACATTTATTAGATTTATTTTGTTCGATTTCAGTACTTTTGATCTTGAAATAGAGAGATATACGTGAACGTATCATTCTTAAATGGGGGATATCAAAGAAGAAATTTACGAGAAACAATTAGAAGGTATTGTATTGAAGGGAAAGAAAGGGATGGCTTGCAAGTTGCAAAAAGTCCTTGTATGGGTTAAAAATATCTCTAAGGGTGTGGTACCAAAGTTTTGATAATTAGATATTGAAAATTGGTTTCTCAAGAAGAAAAATCAATGATTGTGTGTATTTTAGGCTTGTTACTCATAATTTTATTTGTGTGAGCTTATATGATAAATAAATATTTTTAATTGCAAACAAAAAAATGATATGAAATGCATTAGTGCTAAAATTTTATTTTTAGCATGGAAATTGAAAGACATCAGGAAAATATGTCGAGGCAATATTGTAGAGGTTTAATATGTAGTAATGTGAATTGGTTAAGGTACCTATTCATGTAGGTGTAATTTTATATGTATATTAATATCCCAAGACACGGGAAGGGGAATAGGACATGTCATGTGTTACCCATGCTAGTGCTATTGGAAGTATGAAGTATGTAGTGGTCCACATAGGACCAAAAAATACTCATGTTGTGGGATTTTTTACCTAGTATATATCAGAACCACTGAAGGATTATTAGATAGCTATAAAGAGGGTTTTCAAATATCTATATGGAATTACATAATATTAAATTCCCTACCAAGGTATACCTAGAATATACAAAGTGTTCAATGTAGATGGATTTTTTGATGCACACTAGGATGACAATTTGGATTGTAGAACATCTACAAGTGGTTATATGTTTACCGTATTTGGATGAATAATTAGTTGGAGAAGCAAGAGATAGGATTTAGTTGCACTATAAACTAAAATCAAATACATCACAACCATTCATCCAAGTAGAAATGGGATTATACACCAAGTTGCAAGGTTAGATTGTGACAGTTAGAGTGTATAGTTTATATGAAATTTTCCTACCTATCATCCTAAAATAAAACACATAGATGTTCAGCACCACTTTGTGGTAGACGAGGTAGAAGTCAAGAAAGGGTTTCTAGTGAATATCGAAACTTTGAACAATGTTGTGAACTCATTAATCAATTTTCTGGTACTAACGAGTTCTCTTAATGTAGATAAGTGATGGGAATTGCTACCTTACATTGTTAATTTTGTAAAACCTAACCTCCCATATGAAAATAAAATAGTAGGTAAGATAATTTTGAAAATGTGTTTCCACATGTTATTCATATGCACTAAAGTTGTTGGGATTAGTCCATTTTTTTTAGCTATTTTGGTGTTTATGACCCCCTTTAAACTAATTTATAGTCTAAGAATTATGTTTGTAAATCACTATATTTCATGATTAATGGTTACAAGATAAATCATGATAAGTATGTTGTGTGTGGTGTATATATTTGGTATATTATATTTTTCTTTATGCATACCATCACTATAAATGTTTAAAATTTATAATTAAAATTTTAAATAAAACATGTTATCAATAATGTTTTGTGAATTTTAAGATTTTATTATAAATTAAAATTCAATGTTTAATATATTTTAGTGCATGTAAAATCATTTACATCAAGAAAAATTTTATATACGAAGAAAAACAATCCATGTACATATAATTTTTGCATTATCTATGGTAAATATATGATATGAATGTTCTCATTAGTAATTTATTGTAACTAGTTACTAGAAAAACCACATTAGTAAATGTGGTTGATATATGTCAATTGACATAATTTTCATTTGTTTGTTGGCATGTGGAGACAAATGTTGATCAACATATATCAACCACATTTACTAATGTGGTTGTGGTAGTGGACGATCATGGTGCATATGGAGAAATAGTAGATATTGGTTGACTATGTCTAAATATATTCATGTTATAGTTAAGGAGGGTTTCGTATGGTCAATAGAGAGTTGACTATGGATGACCATGGTTTTCCACAAATAATTATAGTTGACTATGATAGATTATGATTAACTATGGTCGAAAATGGTTTTTCATGTTTGATCATGGTAAATCATGGTTGAAGATAGTTTTCTATAATAGATTATGGTGGTCCATATTTACATTGGAAGGCCATGATTGACCATGTTCAACCATGGTGACCTTGGTTGAGCATGTTTCACCATTATAACCATGGTTGACTATTATTTGTCATGTTAACCATGGATTAACTATCGTTATCCAAGGCTGACTATGGTCAACAAGAGATGATCATGGTTAGTCATTGTTGATCATAATTGACCATTGATGATGGCTTATGATGGCTAAATAAAGTTTACGGTTGACAATGGTTGACTATTGTAAACCATCCTGAATAGAATCCACTAGTTATCACTTGGCACTAATTTAGTCCCATAACTTGTCCATGACCAAAAATCCACTTATATAACCTGAAATGCCTCATCGTTATGATTTTATGAAACCCAAGCTATGTATGTTTTCAACTGTGTGGAGCATTGGAATGATCTATTTATCATAGGTGATGCTACACTTTGCCACCTAACTATAAATGACCTAATGTCACCTCCCCCAAGCTACATAGGCATGAACAACTCATTTCCCAATGAGGGGCAACACTCATTTTCTTTCCAAGCCCCTGCATGACAATCACCATGGATTTTCTTCCTACATTGATGGAAACCTCGCATCCTTGATTTCTCTATTACCATTTTCGACTTTCGTGGCTTGATGAACATAATCACCACATTAGAAAATCATATTGTCTCATGGAATGCTTACTATGGGACCCTCACCAATTTCCCACCTTTTACTACTCAACAAGGCATACCCCTTGGTCTTCCCATCGTACTTCCTTATACTCATTCTCTAGTAGACCATGATCAACTCCTCATATTACAACATGAACCGGTCACCAAGTGTGCCAAGATAAGAGCACATCGTGTAGCTTTACAGTGATACCTACTTGCAGCCTTCAAGTTGCCTCACTGTGTTACCACCCTTCATACTCGATAATATGTTCCCATTGGTCATTTTATCATACTTGCTTATTTTCATGTTGTAGTACACCATATTCTCCTCCTCATGCTACATTATTATTTAGCCATCAAGACTACCAAGAAAAGGGATCATCATGGAACACTACAAGCATTCCTACATGCACCATTCGAGTTGTCACTACCAATGGTGCTCCAATTCAGGAGAATTACATTCTCCCCCATTTAGAGCATTTGATGTTCTCATAAACATGGCTCAATTACTTAACTATTTAAAAGGGTTGTTGCCGATGAAGAGAAATGCTTGCAATATTCATATTAGCATTGATATAATTTATCATAACAACGGAGATTTCATCCTACTTCGACATCCCATACTACTTACGAAAACTAGCCACCTCATAGATATGGTGTGACCTCATGCATTGGGCATGACTAACAACCCACTAATATCGCTGGTAATATACCTCAATGTCATGCCCTAACTGAAATCGAGACAAGCATATATTCAACCATGTGGAATATTGGAATTTTTTATTCATCATAGGTGATGCTACACCATCGCCACCCAATTGTAGATGACATGTTGTCACTTGTACCAATCCAAGCATAGTGTTGAAAAACCAACTTCTTGATTTGTAACTATGCCCATTGTATATACAAGCCGGCATGTGATAATGACTAACGATCTCGTGATAATGATTAAGGATATTATTCCTACATTGAAGGAAGTGTTGCATCCTCGATCACGCTACCACCATTGTGGACAAGCCAAAAAAACACAATAACTACATTGCAAAATTGTGATGCCCTAAAGAAGTCCACCATGTGACACTCGTGAGTTGGTGGCCTTGTCCTACTTGAAAAACATGTGGATCCTCGGTCCTCCTAATGTTCCTACTTACCAACTGCACCTCATACTCTACATTGTGAACTTGTTTCCAAGACATAGGGTCATTGTGAAACATACTAAGAATTCCCATGCACCCTCTCTGAGTTGCCGCTACAATGTCACTCTAATTCATCGCTCTTACATATGCTCTTTTGATAGTTCCAAGGTAATGATTTTAATGTGAGTGATAGGAAACATTAACATTGCCTCTCCTAGTTATCAAAATTTACATTACAATGGCTTTCAACATCGCAAGTTCATACTTCTATACTAAGAAGTGACACACATTTCATTGAATTGTGTCACAAAATGACACCATAATTACCAAGTTCGAATTCAAATTTGATTTGACACCAAAAAAATGGTTAAAATTTAATACTGGAAAAATTCAAGAGTATACATTTAACAAATACTCAAACATATTATTTTGTCAATAGTTTAAAAAAAAATTGAAATGGTCAAATTATAAAATGAAAGACGATAAAAACCCTTTAAAAAATGTTTTCAATTCTGAAAGTTGTAAATTTTGGAAAAATGTGTATAGTTTTACATTAAAAAAACTGATTATGAAAATTCCAGTATTCATTCATATATTCAAGTAAACCATGAATTATATAATGCTTAATATAAACTGAAGTTCCATACAAATTCCACATTATAGTAAACTATACAAAATCAACATTATCAAGCATGTTTAAATGTATATAAACATTAGTCATGACATACACTTTACTCATTGAAAAAAACAAATTAAATTATATTGTATAACAATTAACAACAATATTAGCCCCAAGGGTTAGATCAGTTGGTCAAAAATTGTGCCTCGCCATCGGGAGGTCACAAGGTCGATTCTGTCCAAAGCCTTTGGGGTTAGGTCTTGCCAGTAGATCGAGGGGCGATTAGCTTTATGTGGACGTAGCGATCACTCACTGACCAAGGTGTTCGTGAACCACACTAAAAAAAAGTTAACAACAATATTCACTAATCTCAATTACTAATTATTCAGTAACTAAACCAAACAAAATTTTAACAACAAAATTCATTAATCTCAATTACTAATCATTCACTAGCTAAACAAAACAAAATTTTATTGTAACATTTGATATAATAATGAAAACAAATTACAATTTAATACTTATTCAAATTCTCATTTTATATAATAAAAAAAAAAACAAATTAATACTTATTCAAATTATAATAAGGAAAAAAATTACAATTTAATATTTATTCAAATTCCCAATCAACAAGTCCTCTGTTAAAAAAAATCATGAAATTCCCCACATGGATATATTTCTATTTCAATTCTATTAATATATAAGACATGCAAGTTATAAATTTGAAACTTACATACCAATCTTTACTCTATTTTACAAACCCTGTTTTTTGGATAGCCTATTCTGTCCCTTCTAATTTTTACAGGTTTCATTAATAGCCATGCCAAACAATTTATTTTGCCATTTTTTGTTGTATAAAAAATCCACCAACATTTCTACTGATTAGTAAGTAACCATAAATTTGCAGCTCATAAATTCTGAGGTTAACCATTCTAGAGAGATATTCCCCCCTATATTTTGGAAATTGGGGTGCCCCACAAAGATCATCATCTTCGCATGGTTGGTATTCCACAATAGGAACATCACATGGGAAAATCTACAAAAACGGAATTGGTATGGCCTGCCATTTGTCCTCTATGCATGGAAAACTCTGAATATAATCTACATATCTTAAAACTCTGAGTATAATCTACATATCTTTTCACCTGCCCGCAGGGGCTGCCCATAAGGCAGAATATTGCAACTCAAATCGATTTCGCCCACTGTTCTTTCTCTTTGGTTACTGAAGCTTTCAAGAAATGGAGCAACATGAACAAAGAACGGAGAGCCATCCCCTTATTGGCCATTTGGGCCATATGGAAGTGGTGAAATGGTAGGTTATTCTGTTCAAAGAAGGAATCAAATGCTTCTATGGTTGCTTCTATTATATCACTTTACAGCTCCCTTGAATTGGATGGAAAGAATAAGATCACTTATGGAAGGAGTCTATCATAAAAAACAGAGAGAATTAGAAATGGAAGAAATCCCCGGACATTGTTGTCCATGAACCCCCCATGCAATTTCTTGGATGGTGAAGCCCAACAAGGAATATGTGCATGCTGCGTACACATCAGAACTGCAAAGGATAAGGCCATTGAAATCTACTGGAATGTGGGTTTGGGAACTAACAATAAAGCTGAAGCGGTGGCATTAGCATTAACTGGACTCCTTTCCTTCTACAACTTTCTTAATATTCCGAATTTGAAAATCTATGTTGATTCGAGGATAATCATTGACCATGTTTTGCAAAAGCACTATATAAAAAAAATTCGGATGGTTGGACAGGATTGCAATGTTGTGGAACAGCAAGCGAGACTATTCCATTTCCCACATTGACAGGAACCAAAACAAGGAAGCCGATACACTATCTAAAATGGGCCTTACAGCTCCCCAAGGCATATGGAGGGTGCAGATTAGAACGAACAGCTGCTGCTTCCAGGTCCAGGATTGTTTTCCAGGTATGTGATTCTCAAAAAAGGGTAAATTTCTGGTATGTTTTTTCTTTTTCCCATACATTGGCTTAGCTCTCTGTTAAGGTATGCGCTACCTCAAATTTTTGTAAGTCTTAAAAGTCCTTTTGATTTCTATACTTAGTCCCCAAGAACAATTTCTGGTATACAGATTGTATATGGACAATTACAATTTCTCAACTATAAGAAATGTGGCATATACTCGTCAGTTATATACCTTCAGCAATATATCCCAGATAATGTATATGTATATACCTCCGTATGAATACAATATATATGCTAAAAAAACCATATGCCATTTCATCGATCCTGAACGGTTTCTAAAGAGTAATGGGCTGCCACAAATTTTTAATTATGATAGGGAATCAACTTTGCTATTCCTGTACCAATCCGTGAACCGAAGATTTCGTACTGATCATCTAATTGACGAGTTAATCCACGAACCCAATCGAAACACCAAATTTTCAAGTTTTTTATCCAATTCAACCTATTTCCATAACTATGGATGACACAATCAACATTCGTGTCACGATCTTTTCGCTGGCTTGCAACTAAGGTGATACAATGATGATAACGCACTGAAGCTGACGCCATGAGGGTGAGGTACATTCCACTAATTAATTTGACATGTGCTCACAGTCGCAAATCGATTCATCTTTATGATTATTTTAATTTAAGTTGTCTATCAACTTCCGTTGAATTTCTGTTTTTGCTGATTGTTCAACGTCTTTGCAGCATTTCCCATTTCTTTCCTCGTCGTTGCCGGGAAAGTTCGTTTTGGCAGCCTTGTTTTTCTAATTCAAATGACCTCAATTGACTACGAATTTCGGGAGCCCGAATACTATTCCCCAGGATGCTAGGGTTTCGTTCTTTGGCATTGGTCCTCCATTATTCTTCTAACCTAAAATTCAATTCTTCCATGTAAAACTCAACTGGAACCTTTAAAGTTTCAATCATAGGCTACCTAGAGCTCCCAAATACATAGAACCCTCTCATTTGTTTATTTTCACGGCAGTAGGGTTCGGCGGTATACGTTAAAATGAAATGTAATCATTTATAACGTGCTACAACATAATCATTTCGTAATGAGTTTTGAAATATTTGATTAACGAATTCAATAAACTTTATAATCATAACAGGAAAATAAAAATATATATAATATAAGAAAATATTAATTTAGCAATGATTAATGCAGCTAATAACATTTTATTTTGAAAATAAATATTTTATTTTTGATATGATTAAAATAATTGATTTTCAAACATTGGTTTGGACCATAATCTGAAGATTTTATTGTAACTTTTGCATAAGATATTGCCATATAGAAAACTTCCTTACATATTTTATGTCATAAATTATGGATATGATTGCAATATCTATATATTATTTTTAGATATCGGTGTAATGATTTTTTATTGTTAACATTTGAATAAAGTAAATAACATATCTACCATCACTTGCTTCCCACCAGAATTGAAGCAAGTCCTTGCATAGAAGATGAATATGAATAAGATGTAAATAAATATATTTACAAAGAGGTACATCTCACCATTATTTATTTTTTCCTCAAGAGAGTCAAACTATGCAAACATGAATCTTTGGAGGAATCAAATCTCTTTAAAGTGCAAACATTTTTAGAGTGCAAAACTTGGAAAAATGTTTCCACCTTAAAGAATTGAAGCACTTACTAACATCCATTTATACTAGTTATATATAAAAGAAATTATCTTTTAATGAATAAATGGATTCAATGCCTTAAAAATTCTAATGGCATCTTGGATTACTTGAACTTGCAATGTCCACAAATGTTTCGTAGATTTAAGACAAAATGTCAAGCAATGAAATTTCTTCAAATATTTTAACCATAAAAATTAGATATATATATGTAACATTGAATGATTTTCCCCGGATGTGGGTGTTTCAACAGAGCCCTAGGTGGATGGGACAGGGGTGGTGCAGATTCGACCGACACCTGCCAGCCCCAAACCACATGGCCTGCAGTGTGAAATGGTTAATACGGTTGCAAGAGCCATCACATGACCTCACGCAATGGGAAATAGGCTGGAACAAGCGAGCAGAGGACAGAACAATCGCCTCCGCATGCTTATGGGATAGTTGGCCTTCGGCTGCATTGAATGCAACAGTAATGGCGGAGGATAGCCGAGGCACGACGAATTTTGATAAAGTCCGAGACAACAATGGCATTTATAGAGGGCTTTCCAAGCAATGCTGGTCGTGAGAAGGTGGGTTCTTGGAGAGGGTTGAGCTCCGCCGTGTTGCTGCGACGCGCCCTCCGCACGCTCACGCTCTCCTCTGTTTGCTTCTGCGCACTCGTTCTTTCATCCACTCAGTCATGGTGAGGCAGCTGCTCATCAGCAGAAGAGGAGGCTCGAGAGGGGGAAGCTCTCATCAGAAAGCCAGAAGGTGAAGCTCCTCGAGCTCTCCCTCCTCCATAGCTAATAACCCCCACTATCTCAATACAAGGAGTGGGCGTGGGCATCTTCATTCGACTCCCTTCACCCTGCCAAGAAATCCGTCCCCCCACACCATGCTCTTCCACTTCAGAAGCACACTGAGCCAACCTGTCATCACGGCTACCATATCCATCCTTTTTACAGAGGAAGAGGCTCAGAGCAATCAGGGCCTCTGCTCGGGAAGTGCCACTTTCAGGGCGGAGCCTACTCAGCCAGGAGCCCGTCAGAACCCGCGCTCTGGCATGGAAACTGGGCTTGAAGGGCAGCAACGAAGGATGGGGAAGGAGGCAGCACAGAACAAGGGCGAGGATCAAAAGCCTCAACAGGCCTCGCCAGGCAAGGAGACGGAAACAGAGGACGAGGAGGACATGCGGCGGGAGGAAGGAGTTGGTGAGCCAAATCCGTTGGGCAACTGTGAAGATTGGGGTTGCCCGATAGAGGAAGAGCTGGCCACGGAGCTCGTCGTGCCCAATGCGAGGTGGCAGTTCTTTTAGGTTCTGGTTCTTTTTGTATTTTTGTCCATGCAGGCACATCCATCTGGATGTTCTGCCAGCTTTTGTTGATCTGTATGCTCTGTTTGGAAAAACTATGGACTTTGTGTCTTCTGGCATTTTTGATCCCTTCAGACAGGTTTCCCCTCTGTTGGGGCAGTCTCAAAACCAATGTTTTGTAATGCTAAGCTTGTCTGTCCTCTCTAACAGCAAGCGCTCTATCTGTAAATAGCTTTTTCCTTATTAATAGATTAAACATACTTAGCAAAAAAAAAAACATTGAATTATTTTATTATATTGAAATGTTGTTTTGGTTATTAATGTATTTTTAAATACATTTCAATATTATTTAACATCCTATATTAACATATTTTATTTATCACTCTTTGATTTTTTTTATTATTAATATATTTTAAGTGTTTTGTATATAATTTTATATTAAGAATTTGAATTATTATATTTCTTTTATTATAAAGTAGTTGATTTTGATTTACTTTTAATTATTTTTTCCTTGGGACATTTAAATAATTTATGATGGTCAACATTAAAATAATATTTTACATTTTTAACTTGTTCTCTATATATAAAATTGATATTGAAATAATTTAATTAACATGGATATTCAATTAATTTATTTAAGTATTGTATCCAAATATTTTGAAAAGTATAAGAGTGATATATCAATATTTTTAAAAGTATAAGAGTGATATATCTTGCTTCCACTTATAATATAAGATTTATTTCCAATTTTAATTACTTTATCTTTTTAAAATTCGTATAAAAATCTATTGTTTTAAATAGACAATGACATATTTTATTTATAGTTAAAAGTGAAATACTTTTACCATAATATTTTTCACATTTATTTATAATATCATATCAACTAAATAAACATTAATAATTTTATAATATTTAATTAAAACTTGCCAAATATATATTTATTATTTTATTATTATAATCTATATATTTATTTTTATTTTTATTTTAAACCATATGTATCGGAAAATTTACATTTCTCTATTAACTTATTAAAATAAGTCTTTACACGTAGTAATTACACAATAAGGCAATGACAACCCTTCCTTATATTTTATTCTCAATTAGACCATCACAATCCTTCTTTATATTTTATTCTCAATTTGGTCTCTATGCTTTAGACCAATGAGATAATGACCACCCATCCTTATATTTTATTCTCAATTTCGCCTCTTTGCTTTACACAACGTTGTCAACAATGGCTCCTTTGCTTTTTCCTCATCTGAAAGGAATAGCTTAATAT
Source organism: Pinus taeda (assembly GCA_000404065.3). NCBI lineage: Eukaryota > Viridiplantae > Streptophyta > Pinopsida > Pinales > Pinaceae > Pinus > Pinus taeda. Next base: position 56,645 of record APFE031463893.1, read on the forward strand.
GTTAATGTGAATGGTCACTATTTGCAAGTAAAATCAATCCAAACTAACCGGCTATAAACAATGAGATGTGTATGTAAAACAAAACTAAAATACCTTATAGCATCGTGAGTACATTCATTCTTTTACGTTCAAAATGATAAGTAAGGAATTAATTATGGATTTTTCTACAAAAGTTAATATACATTTTTTCTTTGAAGGGGAAAATATGTTTAAAATTATTTTAAAAACTATATTTTTAAGGTTTTTTTTTAATTTTTATAAGTACTTAATCAATTATATATATATATATATATATATATAAATATTGATATATCAATAATTCATTAAATTTTTAATTGATATTTTTATAATACTTAATATATATTAGTTGGAACTATACATTAAATGAAATTATACTAAATTTATGGAATCATAAAAATCATGTTTTAATAATTGATCAACATAAAATTTAATTTAACGAAATTATTTAAATCAAAAATTTTCTATTGTTATAAAAATATATAATAGTATGAAGTATTTCAATATTATCATTATAAAATGTAAAGTAAGATACTATCAAATTTGCTAAATTGAATAGAACATGGCTTAGTATGACTTATTTCAATGTTATGATCATATAATATACTATAAGATAAATATCTCTAAAACATAAAATAGTTTCAACACAAAATAGAAATGAATAGATACATTTAATAACCTTAGGTTTCACCAATTGTTTGGTGAGGAGCACTTCATAAGTTTTGGATTTATAATTTAATATCTAATCTTTTAAAAATATGATGCTCATTTTCTAATATGTAAATATCAATATTTCAAGATAAAAAAATTGGATTACAAAACTACTAATATTCCCTATTCAAAACTATAAATACATAAAAAAAAATTGGTTCATAAAATGTACATATTACTCAAATTAAATCATTCAAAAGAAAAACAATAAATTATTTAAACCATCTAAATCTCTCTATATTACAAATTTTATGAAACAAATCATTGTAAAAAAACTTACCTACAATAAATAATATGACTAATTTATTTCTAAATGAATATATACAACCTAAACCTTCCACTCGAAGAAATGAATGATAACACAAATCAAACCTAATATGGTTCTACTTTTTGTAATTTCTCATAACTAGCTGATATAAATTACAGATTGCAAAGTATGTCAAATCCAATCCAAATACTTGATGTAATTTCTAATAACCAACTGGTATTTATATTTTACAAAGTATATGAAATCCAATCTAAACAGCTGGGTACAAAACTTGAAGGGAATGAAATTAATTAATGATAACACAAATTAAACCTAATATGGTTCTATTTTTTGTAATTTCTCAGAACTAGCTGATATAAATTACAGATTGCAAAGTATGTCAAATCCAATCCAAATACTTGATGTAATTTCTAATAACCAACTGGTATTTATATTTTACAAAGTATATGAAATCCAATCTAAACAGCTGGGTACAAAACTTGAAGGGAATGAAATTAATTAATTTATAAATAAATTATCAGGACATTATAATGAGTATAGTGAGCATGTTCTACAAATTTATGGCCTTTGTAATCTCTACTAAATTCACCCAAAATAGAATTTGATGTAGAAACCCATGTCTCCCCAATATTCATGCACAATATGAGTGTGCTAAAACCATAAAAAAAAAATTAAAATAAATTCCCAGATATCTATACAATCTCCACATACATATAAATCTGTTATAGTAAACTACGCGTATTATACAAAAACATAACCATTCCTCAATATGGAAATCACTCAACAAATTAAATCAAGGGTGCATCATTTACCTACAATTTTAATATAAGTGAATTCAAATGCATTCAGCTCCTTGGTAGACACAAGTAATAATGTTCCAGGAAGGGTCTAAACCAAAATAATACATAGGCGAACGGAGAGGGGTTTTGTTTCTTTCAAAGGGAAAAATTGCAATTTAGAAGAATATAACTGGAAACAAGAATCGTCATGGCCATGATCGTACTGGGTCTTCTTTCAACCCTCTTATGATACCAAGATTAAGCCTGTATAGAAGAAAAGGGTGGACTTCGATAAGTTGAGTACCTGGCAAATTGTGATACCAAGATTAAACCTATATAGAAGAGAAGGGTGGGGTTCGATAATTTGAGTACCTGGTAAACTGTCTGAGCGACAAAGGTGGGAACTTTGTTAGGAAAATTGGAAGAAGCTTACACAAACGTGTAGCAGACAAGGAAATTTTATTGAAATGACATAACCGTAAGCGTAAAAAAGAACCTCATTGCTTGCCAAAAGGAAAAAATCATAACTCAACGGAAGATTGTTTACCTAGGTAGGAGCCTTGCTTATCCGAAATTCGGCACCTATGTGTAAATAACGTTACCTGAATAGTCAAATGAGTTGCAAGGGACATGGGGCAATTTTATTGGATATCAAGAGCCTTAGTAAAATAGATTAATTACCTTTCTCAAAAATGCCCGAGAAGAGGATAATCCTCAGAGAAGCAATTTTACCCTTTCTCGAATGTCAGCCCAAGCTAGTTCAGAAACCAGGTGCAAATCCGAGGCTATGAAGCGAAGTTTAGAATGACTGGAATAAGTTTTTGGAAGATAACTTGAGGAAGAAAACTCATCAGCTCCTTCATGAATCATGCTTGGGAAATTTATAGAGTACCCTGCAAAATTATGTGCAATTAAGAAAACACTTGCAATAGATAAGTAACCTTGAACAAAAAATTGGCAGTGTGGTTGCTACCTGTAGTTGTTAAATTTGTTAAAGCCTCGAGGGGTGAGACCATGACAAGGAAGTTACCATATTTGCGATGTAGTATGAACGCTAATGCATGCTCGGTGAGAGAGGAGGAAAATTTACTTCGGGTATCTGTCGCAAAAACCTAAACAAAAATGAAGTCAAAACCCTATCATGTTGTAGAGCACACTTTCACTGTAGGGTCAGTTAAAAATGGCATTGAGAGTGGGATGGGGTCCAAGGTAATTACCCTAACCACCCACTACTTGATCTCTACTATTACTTCTCAAAATTCATCTCGAACATCTGCCCCTAATGACAATCTGTGCAACCGGGATGCCACCATCGAGGTGAAGCCACGTTGCCAAGTCACGTGGGCCAACCATAAAGACAATGGCATATCAAATAATCCGCATCTTATACCTTATTTTCATAAATATAACGAGGCTCATAATGTTTTAGTTGTTCTATAAAGTTTATGACAAGAGCACACCTCTATTTCTTTGCTATCGGATAGTGTAACGTATCCCTTTGGCCTAGCCCGGAATAATAGCTAATTAGGCTTTTTAATTCTGTAAATTTTTTTTTTTACATGTAAGATTTGACCATTTCCTCATTTTTAAACGGTTTATACAATTCGTAATAACGTATCATTCTTTTATACTTTATCGGATCATAACCGGAACCTTTAGATTCATATAAGTAACTTTTATATCATAACCGTATTGGGTGTGAAGGAATAATCATGGCATGCAACCTATATAATCTTCTTAGTTAATCCATATGGCATTGATGGAGTATTATCTTAAATTTACTATGGCTAACATTGGCCATCCATCATTAATGTAATTCATCATAATCAAGGTGTTTTGCCTAACCCTTGGTTAACATACATAATTAACTAATCAAAGTACCCTTATCAGAAGAAATTCTACTTGTGCAATTAGAAGCATGATCCACTAAGTGCTCCACATGCACCAGAGTTAACACTTGATGTTAGATGCAAAAACTATCATAACCTTATTATATGACCATTCCATAATATTGACTTCTAGGAGACATTACAGAAATCATTCACATCAACTCCGTATAGTTATCATTTTCCATTTCCTTAAACATGGTCATGCACATTAATCCCACAATAGATGCAATCATTTCATAAGGAAACATTAACACGAGTAATCTATTTATGAATAATAGTCTCATGCCAATTCCTACCATGAATGGGTCCTAGAACTGCTACCCACTCAACATGCTTCTACAGTTAACTTTACACTAGAATGCAACCTGCATAAGGAATCTATCATTTCATAATAGAGATAAATTCAACCATCATCATATCTGAGCTAATTGGTTTTAATCTCATAAAAAGTAAGGATTTCCACATACCATGGAAGTAAATCTCACCCAAACAGAGAGAAACATGATCAAATGTATTAATACCAAAGCACATGTAATTTATTAAAATATTCTCATGACTAAGAAAACTCCTCATAATAAAAATGGAACAACAACAAAGAGAGAGAGAAAGAGTAAGAATCAACATACAAACATTCCATGTATATGACACCAGCTAAACCTTGATTGGAGGGAGAAGCACTACCACCCACCAATGAATCACCTCTAATTCCCCCTGAGCTGAAGATCTTGCCAAGGATTAACTGTCCTCAATTGATCAATGCACTGGGTATTTAATAGCCTAGTCTTTCATGATTTAGTTACCATTAGCGGCATCCCCCTTTATGAATTTTTCTGTTAGCCTAGTTCTTTTCCAAAAAAGCTCGTCTTTATATCCAACGAGGCTTTTCCACATAAAATCTTTCCTTTATCTCCCGCAAAGCTTTTATGTCTGATGGATCTTTATCTCCCATCCATCTGATGGATCTGCAATCCATCCAAGCTTATCTAGAATCACATCTAGAAGCTTTATCATGAAATATTCGTCTCTATCCCATTGCTCGTGGGATTTGGCAAGAATCTCCTCACTGTTGGTGCTCTACCCTCCAAGTGATTTATTTTATCAATTTATTTAATGACACATTTTCCTTTCATCTTACATATCACCTAGCTTTCCACAACTTAGGTTTAGAATAGTTTAACCCATAAGGAGGGTATCACACCTAGCTTTAACTCAGGTTTACAACATTTAAGACACAAGGGAGGATATCACACCTAGATTTCACTTAGCTTAGGTTTACAATAATTTAGTACACAAGGGAGGGGTGTTACATACTCCCACCCTTAAATTTTACACCATCCTCGATGCATTACTGCATCATGTCCTTGTTCACAGGTAGCTGGTTTCTGAATGAACAACTCGCATGGATCTATCATCTAGTGCAATTTTTCAGATGTACATCTGTCACAAAGAGTGCTCCTAATTCTTCTCCTTCCATAGCTACATCGGTCTGAAGGAGTGCTCTCCTTTCATAGCTACCTGTAACACAATTTTTTTTTAAACCATTTGTGAGAATTTATAGATGCAAAAGCTTGACTATGTTAAATATCATGATATGTTACTTAATATTATAAAATCAGCTGTTGCTTAACATTTATTTTATCTGAAGAATGCATGTTCTCTGCTTGTGTTCTTTCAATTCTTTGTGTTCTTGTAGAAAACCTCCTTCTTGCAGTCTCTCTACGTATAGTACATCAGTTAGGATATTTTCCGCATTAATATGCATGCAAGGTAAAAATAGCTTAGTTCACATAAAAATATATATTCATCATATATATATCCATCGTAATTGTATGTATAATTCCAAACTGTGATTAACCATAGTTACTTATACCAAACTTTCTTTCCTTCTTCTAGGTAGTCTCTAGGTTTGTTTACCTAGCGATACATCTACCCAATCACTCTATGCGTACATGTACACGAGGTATGTTATACAAACTAATACACATTTCATTTTTCAACCTTGTAGCATATGCAGTCATACGACCCCATATGTACTGTTGTGCATATTATAGTTGTGGTATAGCCTATAATACCATCCTCATGGTATCAACTGCATGACATAAACTTTATTCGCATATTTTTCCTCCATGTTAGTATCATACCAACATTCATTTATCAAGGAATTTTTATGATCATTGTTTATATATTTAATTAAAAAAGTTTTATGTGAAGTGTAAATCAATTCTAGATCTCATGTGGTTACAATATCAGTCACATAGTACTGTATTCATGCATATTTTCATCTTAATCATACCTTCTTCTTAATTTTCTAAAACAGACTATTTACGCATAACTTTTGAAGTTTAATATTTATAAGATCATTAATTCATCTCAAATGTTTTACTATTGCCCTTTTTATGCCTCAAAAACCTATTGACCATCCATAATTCAGTGTAGTTATACATGAATTTTTTTACTACTTTCCATCCTACACTCCTTGTAGTTGTAAGTGTTTATGACCTCAGGGTATTTACATGTTAGCTTATCCATAAAATTAAATCACCCTTTACCAGAAAATGAGTTATCTACTTTATGAATTCTTGATTGAATTACGCAACATTTCCTTATGCCGTCCAGACACCTTATCAATGAAATCTAATAAGGGGACCTCTCAAAATTGCTTGATACGAATTATGCATTTTTATTTATATGATACGAATATGTTTCAAATAGATTGTTGGATACCATTTAGTTGACCCAGTAGTCTATAGCATTTGTGCTACTTCATCAATTACTATGGTTTTTACTCAAGGATACTTAGAGGTTCCATTATTCATATCCATCGAAAGATGCATATGTCCTCGAAATATATTAAGGTTAATTTTCACCTTAATCATACTTTCTTCCAACCAAAGAAAAAATCACATTGCAAGCAGATGCATTAATCAAAGGATTAATCTGAACCACAATTTGAATAGTTATATAGTATTGGACTATAAGCTTCGATTCTTCTTGTCTAGCCTGACTCTTAACATAATCATGCATACTTTGCCTATTTACTCTTTGGCACATAATAGCCAAAGCATGTATTCTAACAAAATATAACTTCAATAAGCAACTCAAATATCCTGCATGGAGGAAAAAACAAATTTCTACATGTTATGCATATTTGTAAGCATTGATAGCAGCATAACACTAATTCTACAAGTCACAAACCACCAATCCTTGCTCAACACAACTATGCCCTACATCTAAGCAACAAAACATAGAGTCTATCACAACACAAAAACAACTCCACACTACTTTACCAATATATTCATTAGATCAATCACGCTCTTTCCTTCTACAGAACATACTCCCCTTTAATTTGCATTGGGGTAACAAACATCTTTATGAATATTGAGCAATGATTTTACTTTATTTCAATATGTAAGAGACTATCAATACCATAATTCATGAAGAAGTGCTTATATGGAATATTTGTATGACTCATTACTACGCAACTATACTATACCATTTGATAAATACAATATTCTTACAAGTCTACAATACTGCACACACATGTGCTTGCATGGTAAATTCATATAAATGATTAACATGCATGGATATTAAGCATGTTACTCTCCAACATGTTTATCTTAATGAATACTTAACCCAATTATGGTAACAACATGTAAATTATCCATGACAAGGCATAGGTATATATATACAACAATTAAGCCTAGATGCGACCATGGAATTCCTCCATTATATAATCCTACTTTCAGGTATTAGGTTAGATTTGTTTTCATTCACCCATACTTATTTAAATCTCTTACCTAATATAGTTTTCCGCATGGTTTCTCAACAAGTACATGTTATGATTGTGTTATAGGTTTTAAGAAAAATCTTTCTAATTTCTATTCATCATTCATAATACCAATTTTGCCCAAGTTTTCCTTATGTACATCTAGTTGCTGTCATGGATATATGTATTTTACCTTCACTTCGGAAACCACATTCTCCACATGCTCAAATATGACTAATTTGGAGAATTACATGAAAAATCATCCTACTAAGATAAACTAGAATTGGCCTTGCTCATTTATGGGAATCATTATATATAAGGATTTAATGCATAAATATGTATCTAGTTATTCGTTAGAAGCATAATATGTTTCATACCAAACATAGTAATGATCAAGTTCTGATTTAAAAGAGGTCTCACCCATCCATATACATTCGAAATATAAGTATTTATGCTTATACATCATCGTCCATGTAGATGCTATCATGAGGGGATAGCACTAATGAGTGAGATAGCTCTATGGCCCAAGCAATAAGAGTTAACTACTATGCCACTTAACACTAAATATACTATATGATACAATAGAGATACATGCTCTTATATTCTTAACATTTTTCATGAAAACCTTTTTCATTGCATAACACCTTACTAGGGTTTAACATTTCTTCTTTTATACAATTATCCTTTCATTTAGTCAATTCCCTTTATAGCACTCGTAAGGGTGTCAATTTGCTTGTATTGTAGTTGTAATAACATCATGACTATATCAATAACTTCATCCATTTCTACCCACCTCTTGGAATAATTTATTTCATTCCCATCTTTAATTTACCACTACTCACAAAGTAACATTTTTTTTAGAAACCAATTCTTATACCAATTTTTTTTTTTTTGTTTTTAAGGTAAATATGTGTTCCTACAGGGACATACATATTCTCCTTTTGAGCCTGATAATAGGTTTAGGAATGTCATATAAGAATCTGCAATTTTTAATGAAATTAACACTTCTTTTCAGGGAAAAAAATTATAAAATTAAAAAAATTAAAATGTTGATACTATTACATTATTATTGCCCTTCTTTTTTTCTTTTTTCTTTTTTTTGTGAAGCATTATAATGTTTCATGTTGTTTAATGAGATAGAAAAATTTTGGTTCTTTATTTTATCGATATAGTAGAGACAGAGATCCACTTTTCACTCCTCCTATAGATGTCGTTGCATCAAATCATTCGTGGATAAATGATTCAATTCAATAAACTAAAGATTTATATGCTACTAGACCTCTTCTATGAAGTTGTTGAGCTTACTGCTAAACAAAGTAAATCTTGGAGAGTCAACAACCTGATTACATTATTCTTATTACTTATAAACACTATTAAGAATATTTGTGGGACAATAGTATCGCAGATTCCCATCAATTCTAGACACCAAGTTACTCATCACAATATACATGGGTTTATAAAATATAACTCTATAAATCTACTATGCACAGGTTGCTTCTACCTTAGATGACTTTATGTGATTTAGTTTTACATCATCTGCTTAAAAATATTTATCTATGCTTAGTCACCAAAATATCTTTACATCGTTTTTGACATAATTATATATAATGAGAATGATAGTTCAAATAGTATTGCAAACATTGATCATATATAATATGCGCAATAATAATAATAATTAAACATGCACATACTCCCTTGCTCGGATACGAACCCGGAGGGAAAATATTTTTTATTATTTATGGACCAAGTATAAATGGGATGGAGTGGAAGCAGAAGACTTGTGGGGGTATATCCAAAATGCAATGTCGAAACTAAGCTAAGTCGTGAGGCTTGATGATTGAAAATGCTGCAATACCACAGTGTGAACAGGCTCACAGCTCTGCAAAAGGGACAACACCCATGAACGCGCTTGCTCTACGCTTGCACATTTTTCTTCTGACTTTCACATAAGTCACCCATCCTTCTTCCTTGCAAGTATCTTAGATAATGCTAGCACCCTTCACAAACTAGTTAAAAATCAATAACTTATATGCATTTTTAATTACCAACCAGGAAAATAGATTCAAGTATATACTATCATTGCATCACAGGGAGCAGTAAGCAAGCACAACTTAGATGTATGTATGTATCAACCTTTCTCCAGGCAATATATATAGACAATCTTTGGACATCTTTAAGAGCACAGCTAGTGGTTGCATAGTGCTCCCTCTCGACAAACTCAAAACAGCTATTATATTTCTAGCTGATCAGGATTGTTCACTTATTTATGAGCATTAGAGGAGACAATATTTTCTTAGAATCCAGATTGCCATTATCCATTCTTTTGCCTGACGATAAGCCTTATCTAACCAACGATCGATCGCCTCACATCTATAGTAAGACAATTAAAAAAAAAGAACCTTTAGTTACTAATCAAGTTCTTCCTAAAAATCAAAATGAGAGCTCATGATTAGAGAATTATTTGCAACCATGTCTTATACAACTAATATTTGTTCTCATCCTATCCATCTAATTACACAAAAAAATCATGACTACTTTTAGTTAGCACGTCACACATACTTTATACTAGTATGTTTATCATTTGGAAAGGAAAGCATTATGTTTATCACTTAATTTGATCGGTTGAGGATACTCATTTTCCCAATTCGACGCCTTCAGCTTCACCTTTGACAGAAGGAAACAAACAAAATTCCCACTTTTCTTCCATCCTTCACTTAGAAAAAACATCGTTGGCTTCATGGCCAACTTGCATACCTCGAAAAATTGTGGTAAACTAGATACGAAAAGGAGAAACAACAGTGCTATGGTATTTTCTTCAATCCTTCTATGGAAAAAAGGACAAAACAACCTGAACGACATCTAAAAGGGAAACATAAATCGTAACTTTTCTGCATCTTCTAATTAGCATGCATTGTTGCTTTTGAGATGGTGTCGCTTAAGCACCATCCATAAAACATGGGTCTTCATCCAACCTTGACCGGTGTACATAGTTTATCGAACAACTTCCACTCAGACTATGTATATCACCGTAGATGATTACCCATACATTCAAGCCACAAAGGAGGAAAATCCCTATGATGCATCACCCAGCTTATTGCGATGACGCAATGTATAACTAATTAATCAATTTAATTAGATAGGTTTTTCTTCAGCACAAAGTAGTGGCTAACATTTTGCAATCTGGTGCAGAAGCCTCCATCTTCCTTGGTATTACTCTTTCCTTACAGATTTTATGTCAGCAGAATCTAGACAACCTGGTTTGGGATAGGGTTTCATTGATAGGAAACCAATTCTTTGCACACTGACCATCTTTGATTGCACCAAAACTGCAACCAAGTATATTACTGTGCTGGATTAGGCGAAGTCTAATATTAGCACAATACACTTATATATATGCTGAGACTAGTGTTGTTGTGATATATCAAGACATATTTGTATATTATAAAAATCTACAAAAATCACATGTGCCAAGATTTTACGACATAGATGCTGAGATTTTTATCACAGGAATTAGGATTTCTAGTAGCCTTCACCAACTTTATGAGGGAGAGATAGCTCGACTCATTTCTTAATTTAATCGTACACATAGTGTAGTATAATATGGAGTCGAGATGACATATGTAGTAGAGATTAGGTGTAATATTTCATTTATCTTGTTGTGCAATCTGTAGAATGCAATAATAATAAAGTTCAAGACCATGAACTCCTTTCTGTTTTTATGAAACTTGTATATATTTGTTGATTTGACCGAAATTCATATTAGTTTATGAGTTTCCTATTTTCTTTTATATTTTTATAATCCCTTTGAGGTTTTTTTAAGAATATATATATTTGGTACACTCTATTTTTGTGAATTAAATGAGATGGTGCTGGCCATGACTTCGCTCGGGACAACTGCCAATCACCGAGAGTGAGTTTAATATCCCAACACGCATTCTTTTTGCTATGCAGTTTTTATCTCAGCATGTTGATTGTACATGTCATAATTTAATCAATTAAAACCCATGAAAACCCACAATCATATGGGGTTATATACATAGAGAATTTACAATATGTTATTAATCCTTTAATAAACTTGTTAATGTTTGGATTCTTCTTTGAAGAACCTTAATTTCCCTTGGAGGCAAGAAATTCCATATGCTTAAATTTCTTGGATAAATTTTGTGGTTATTACTTTTATAGGAATTTTTATAATCAAACCTTTCAACACAAACATTTCGGGGATGGATCAGTCCATAGGCCGCAAGGTTTGAACTTGGCCTCCAATACCATTTGTAATGTACCCCTTTGGCCTACCCCAGAATAATAGCTAATTAGGCTTCTAATTCTAAAAATTTCCTTTTTTTTTACAACTAAGATCTGACAATTTCCTCATTTCTTAATAGATTATACAATCTCATAATAACGCATCATTCTTTTATACTTTATCGGATTCATAATGGGAACATTTAGATTCATATAAGTAACTTATATATCAGAACCGTCAATGGGTGTCAAGGAATAATCATGGCATGCAACCTATATAATCTTCTAGTTAATCCACACCAGCATTAATGGAGTATTATCTTAAGTTTACTATGTCCATAATATGCCATCCATCGTTAATATAATTCATCATGATCAAGGTGTTTTGACTAACCCTTGGTTCAACATACATAATTAGCTAATCAAAGTACCCTTAACGGAAGCAATTCTACTTCTGAAATTAGAAGCATGATCCACTAAGTGCTCCACATGCACCAGAGTTACCACTTGATGTTAGATGCAACAACCATATTAACCCTATTATATGACCATTTCAGAATAATGACTTCTAGGAGACATTATGAAATCATTCACATCAACCCCCTATAGTTATAATTTCCCAACTCCTTAAACATGGTCATGCACATTAAGCCCACAATAGATGCAATCATTTCATAAGGAAACATTAACACACGCAATATATTTATGAATAATGGTCCCATGCCAATGCCTATCATGAATGGGTCCTAGAACTATTACCCATTGAACACGCTTCTACAATTGACTTTACACTAGAATGCAACCTGCATAAGAAATATATCATTTCATAATAGAGATAAATTCAACCATCATCATACATGAGCTAATTGATTTTAATCTCATAACAAGTAAGGATTTCCACGTACCATGGGAGTAAATCTCGGCCAAATAGAGGGAAACACGATTAAATCTATTAATACCCGAGAACATGCAATTTATTCAAAAATTCTCAGAACTAAGAAATCTCCTCATAATAAAATTGGAACAGTAACAAAGAGAGAGAGTAGGAATCAACATACAAACATTCCATGCATATGACACCAACTGAACCTCACTTGGAGGGAGGAGCACCACCACCCGGCCATGAATCATCTCTGCTTCCCCCCAAGTCAAAGATCTTACCAAGGATCAACTGTCCTCAATTGATCAATGCATTGGGTATTTAATACCCTCTTTCATGATTTAGTTACCATTAGCAGCGTCCCACTTTATGGATTTTTCCATTTGCCTAGGTCTTTTCCAGAAAAGCTCATCTTTATCTCCCACTAGGCTTTTCCACATAAAATCTTGTCTTTATCTCCCGCAAAGCTTTTATGTTCGATGGATCTTTATCTCCCATCCATCTGATGGATCTGCAATCCATCCAAGCTTATCTAGAATCACATCTAGAAGCTTTCTCATGAAAGATTCATCTCTATCCCATTCCTCATGGGATTTGGCAAACATCTCCTCTCTCTTTGTGCTCCACCCTCCAAGTGATTTATTTTATTAATTTATTTAATAACACATTTTCTTTTCATATTACATATCACCTAGCTTTCCTCAATTTAGGTTTAGAATAGTTAACCCACAAGGAGGGTATGACACCTAGCTTTAACTCACCTTAGGTTTACAACATTTAACACACAAGGGAGGATATCACACTAGCTTTCACTTAGCTTAGGTTTACAATAATTTAGTACACAAGGGAGGGGTGTTATAGATAGGGAAATGAGAGGGAAGGGTTACAAGGTCCCTTCAACTTAATACGTATAAATCTATTTAACACTAGAAGGAATCTGTGTGGGGTAAGGAAGAGGATATTATTAAAAGATTGCAAAAATGTATAAAATTATTATATTAGATTTAGCATATAAGTTACAATATGGAAGATAAAATTTTGGAAGATTGCAAATCATAAGAAATTGTATTTTTTAGTGTGTTTATATATATATATATATATATATATATATATATATATATATAGTTAATATATATGGGGTAAATTTGAGGTATGTTACATAGTATCTCTAACAATATTTATTATGACACCAAATTTTTCATCTTACTTTAGCGTGCCATACAACCAAAGAAGCATAGTAACCTCGTATAAATAGTGTGACATCATGAGTTGGGTATGACCAACAACCTTATCATATCACCTAGAATATACCTCAATGACATGCCCTAAATAAACCCAATCCAAGGACATTTTCAACTATGTGGAATATTATAATGCTTGATTCATCATATGTGGTCATACACCATCACCACTTAACCATAAATGGCCTATTGTCGCCTTTCCCAAGCCAAGGATAGAGTGCAACAACCAACTTCCTAATATTTTACTATGTCCATCATATGTCCAAGCCCCAATGCAATAGTGACTAAGGATCATGTTCCGGCATCAAAGTGAACCTCACATCCTTGATAACCCTACCACCATTATCGACCTACCTAATGAAAACAATTGTTGTATTACAAAGTTGTGATGCCCTAAAGAATCCCACTATGTGACCCTCATTGGTTTCTTGCTCTGTCCTACTTCAAATTATGCACCCCTTCATCCTCTTAATGTGCTTTCTTACCATCTTCACCTCCTTACTCTACACTATGAGTCAATGCCCAACACAAAGGGTCTATGTACATCTTGCCAAGCATGCCTATGCACCCTCTCCAAGTTTCCATTGCTAATGACACTCTAAGTCTTGCATCTTACATCTACCCTTTTGATCATTTTGGGATACTCTAAGGTTTCTAATGTGTGTGGTGCGAATCATTCACAATGGCTCTCCTAGTTAGAGAAATTTACATTGTAGTCATTATGAACATCACGAGCTAATACTTCTTTACCGAGAAGTGATGTGTCTTTCACTCATGTCTGTCACAAGATGACACCAGAGTTACAAAATTTGAATGCAAATTATCTCCAATACAAAAAAATATTGATTGCTTAAAAATTAATATGGCAAAAAATTCTAGGAGATACAACTCACAAATACTTAAACATATTATTTTTCCAATATTTTAAACAATTGAAATAGACAATTATAATATTGAATACCTCAAAAACCCCTTGAAAACTGTTTTCGATTATGTTGTAAATAGAATTATACATTGAAACAAAATACATAAATTTACATCAAAATAGTAGATTGTAAGAATCCATGTATTCATCCATATACTCAATTGCACCATAAATTATATGATACTCAATATAAGTTGAACTTCTATACAAATTCCACACTATAGTAAATCATACAAAAGCTACATCAATATTTCAAATTAATTAATATATTAAGCATGTAAAAAACATTCATCAATTTATGCAACTGTATCCCCAATTTCTACTTATTCACCAAACTAAACCAAATTCTATTTTATATCCATTAATAACAATGTTCTACACAATACAAATATAATTAAACATTACACTTTAGTACTTACTCAAACTCCCAATTAAAAAATAAAGTTCATAAAATTTCCCACCAAAATGATATTTCTATTTAAATTTGCTAAGTATATCACACATGAGTGTAAGTTATAAATGTAAGTTATAAATTTCTAACTTGTATACCTAGTTAACATTCTACAAACCCCAAACTTACTCTCTAAAGGTGTAGCTCAACTAATAGTTGAAATGAATTTTTTAACCATAAGATTTTGGTTTCTTATGGTTTAAAATGCAATTTTGAATGATTAAGTAGATTTAAAATAATTTTTTTAAATGCAATATATAAATAGATTTAGCACCCTAAAAAAACTACCAAACACTCAATTCTTAATATTAAAACATTTTTTATTTTTTATTTTTAAAAATTTCTACCTAAAATTCAATAAAATTAACTAAAACAAAAAAATAAAAAATAAAAAATAAAAATAAAAATCATTTCATCTATTAATTAAACTAATCATGGGTTATTTCTTTCCACTCTATATCACAAACTAAACATCAATTACTAAACCATAAATTATTACATATTTCATTTGCAAAATAAATCTCATTGTATAAAAGATCAGCCAGTGTTACCATTCATCAATGCGTAATCGTGTGACATCTCATCGATCCGGAAGGGTGATGAGATCCGGAAGGGTTTCTAAAGACTAGATGGGCCGCCAGAAATTTATAGTTCTGATTATTGAAAATCTCTCCTACTTCTTCTTAATCCAATCCAATATTTCTTACCGAACTTCGAATTGGCGTATTAATCAACGAAACCGGATCGATAGAGCCTCCGAATTTTCTAAGTTTTCGCCAATTTACGGAATTTAGTAACTATTGACAAAATCAAGATTACTGTCGCATGATTTTGTCGGTTTTGCAACTAGGGTGATGCAATGTAGATGACGCACTGAAGCTGACGCCATGAGGGTGAGGCAACGTTTTTGTCCCAAAATGAATAGAAAATGTCCACCATTTTGACAAAATTTTATGAAAAAGTTTTAAAAAAATGGGTTATAATGGCTAAGTTTAAGAAATTTGGGTATCTTAAATTTTTTTTGATGCTGCTAACATAAATTGAAAAAAAACACAACACTCTCACAGATTGACAAAATCCAGCAATAAATTTGTCATCCAAACAAAATCATTTAAACACCACCTTTAACTAATTACTTTAAACGTGCTTAGCCGAGTCGCAATTTGAATCGTCATCTTTAGGATTATTTTAATTTATGTAAGTTGTCTATCAACTCCCGTTGAATATCCGATTTTGCTGAATATTCAACTTTGTTGGCAACATTTCCCATCTCTTTCCTCCTCGATGTTTGAGAAATTTGAATCGTCATCTTTAGGATTATTTTAATTTATGTAAGTTGTCTATCAACTCCCGTTCAATATCTGATTTTGCCGATTATTCAACTTTGTTGGCAACATTTCCCATCTCTTTCCTCCTCCATGTTTGAGAAATTATTTTTGGCAGCGTTGTTTTTTAATTCAAATTATCTAAAATGGACTCTGAAGTTTGGGAACCAACACCATTTCCCACGATGACATGGTATCGCTGTTTTACAATTCTTTCTTTGAAAAGGGAAACCCGGAACCTTTAAAATTTCAATAATAGGCAGCCTGAAGCTACCAAATATACGGAGCCCACCCATTTATTTATTTTCACGGCAGTAGATTAAGTCAATGTGTCAATATAGAATATAGAATGTAATAATTTACGGTAATAAAGGTATTAAATAAGTGCTGTTGTATATGTCTATAGTTAGATAATCGGCTTGTTAAAATTTAAAGATGGGCATAGGCTAATTCAATGCCCATTGGAAAGCTAGTTATTTTAAGTGATAATTTATAATATTCAGCAATCGCTACAAGGAACCAATAATTATTGGCAAAATGTTTATATTGGTTTTCCTAAAAGATATGTTCTGTGATTGTGTAGGTTAATATAAGTTTTATAAGAATTTTAGTTTTAGTGAGAGGTATGTTGTAACTAATCGATTTGTGGTATTTGTAAAATAATTGTACATCGTGTAATAATAGTAAAAAAGAAAAAAAATTAATAATTGCACAATGTGAAAATGAGTCAATAACAACCTATTCTTGTCTTTTATTCTCCATATATTATATCTTTTTTTCTCACTATATCTTCTTTGTGAAAATCTATATATTCTATATTGTTACCAAATTAGTGTAACCATATAAACTAAATAGTTGGTAAACACCTACAATCATCCATCATAATAAGCATCTAAACACTCTATGATACATCTCACATTACTAAAATTTTAAAAATCATAACTAACTAAATTATAATTTTGTTTTAAAGTATTGCTTAATTATTAATTGTAAAAAGATTTAATATAAGAGTTAAACATAGGTATATTTATATCTACAAAAGCATGGACCAAGATTCTTAATTATGAATATTTAACCCTACTTTATATGGATAATTTTTAAATTTTCAAAGAGATTTTGTTACAATAATATGTACCAATACTATGACTTATCAGCTACATCCTAAAATAACTATAAATTCAATTTATAAACACTAATTCATAGATTTTTTTTAATTAATTTAATTTACTTTAAAAGAAAAAAATATAACTATTAAATCTTAATCTTTGATTTGTAAATATTATGTATGATATATTTCACGGAAGTTAAATTCCTACCATTTACCTAATAAATATTAATAATTAAATTTAAATCTTAAAAAATTATTTCAAAATAATTAAATATCATTCACTATTAATAAATACATTTATTTCTTTATTTCAAATTGTCATAAATACATATAAAATAATTATAATTATTTTTTACGAAATTAATATGCATTTTTCTCTTAAAATTTGAAAATATGAATAAGGTTATTTTAAACAATTTATTTTAAAAGATATTAAAATATCTGATATTAATAATATAAATAATATTATTTAATATTCCAATAATTTTATAATTATTTTTAATTTAAATTTAGTAAATTTTTAAAATATATATTTAAAGAAAGGTTTTATATGCTTAAATATTATGTAAAGATAAATGTATCTCTTTACTTATCTATTTAAACGAATATCTAATATGTTTACTATTATATTCACAAATTAGTAAAGATAAATCTATCTATCTTTTTAGTTATCTATTTAAACGAATATCTAATTTGTTTACCATTATATTCACAAATTACAAATATATATTTATATGGAAGGTGTTCCCCTTTTGAAAATGATCAAGCTATGCATTGTTTATCTTTTTCATCTTCATTTCAAATTTGTTTGTATGCTGTTTGAATTACATATCTTATTGTAAAATGGACCATTTTGCCAAATAAAATTTTCTTATATATAAATGGATGTTATAAATAATAATGTGGAACTTATCATGAAGGAGCTTACTAGAATTGGAATAATCTTGAATCCCTAGGAAATTGGTGGGTGGGGAGCCAAGTGGCACAAATCTAATTTTTTTAATTTATTCAAAATCAATGCAACCTAACAAACTCTGTAATACACTACATTCATTGATAAAAATTTCACCACATCATTGATAAAGGCATAAGTTCACATAAAAAATAAGTGCATATGTATATATGTTTCTGGAGAAAGAAGAATACATATATCCATTTGCATATATAAGGTAAATAACACATAAGATCTAAACAACAATCAACATACAAAGAGACACATCCGCACCTAAAATTGAAACAAAAACAAAAACAAAAAAAACCATAAGAAGAAATCAACCCCAAATTCATAAATGCAATAATTAGATTTTTCTTGGTCTTAATATTGTGCTTCTCATAGTGGGTCACTTGCATTAACCAGTTATGAATTAATAAAAATCCAACATACAAAAATACACACGAGTTATGAGTTAAGAAAATCCAACGTACAAAGCTACAAATGGAACACAAACAGAAGAAAACATAAAATTAAATCAAACCCCAAATTCATAAATGCAATAGTTGGATATTTCTTGGTCTTAATATTGTGCTTTTCAGAGTGGGTCACTTGCAGGTCCACATTAACCAGTTATGAATTAAGAACATAAATGCAATAGTTGGATATTTCTTGGTCTTAATATTGTGCTTCTCACAGTAGGTTACTTGCAAGTCCACATTAACTAGTTATGAATTAAGAGAACTCTTTCAGTAGAAATCACATAAGAAAAATTTTGGTTTGAACCAACAAGTGTGGTTCATCAACACGACCAGATGAGGAGGCAGACCATGGAAAAGGCTTAAATAGAGAGCAATGTAGAGACCATAATTTCAAGTAACTACTATATTTGAACAATAATATTTAAATTATGATAATACTTAATAATATTTGTTTTTAATACATTAATAAATTAATATTATAATTTAAATATTATTCTTGAAATATAGTCGTTACTAAAAATTATGGTCTTTACATTGCTCTATATTTAAGGGTTTCTCATGAGCTACCTCTTCGTCTTGTTGGTTCAAAACACGTGGAACAAGAGTTCTCTTATGTAATTTCTACCAAAGTATTTTTCTTAATTCATTATGGATCACAAAATTGTGAATTCAGTTATGAATTCTTATCAATAATTATTAAGTGGATGGTAAGGATTTAACCTCCATAAAATATTTCGTCGATAAGAATATATATATGAACTTTAGATGGAGGAAGGTTTGTTGATTTTTTTCTAATTAAGTACCTAGATTGATTCTCAAGAGAATATTATCAGGATATGCTTCTTCTTAAAATTTATCAACGACTATAGTGTATTACAAAGTTTTTTAGGTTGCATTAACTTTTAATAAATTTAAAAAATTATATTCAGGCCACGTGCCTCCCCACTCACGAATTTCCTAGGGATTTGAGATTATTCCAATTCTAATAAGTTCCTCATTATTATTTATAGCATTTATTTCTATATTTGAAACTTTTATTTTGAAAAATGGTCCATTACTTTTAATAAATTTAAAAAATTATATTTCTGCCACGTAACTCTCCGCCCACCAATTTTCTAGGCCACTGAGATTATTCCAATTCTAATAAGTTCCTCCATGTTGAGATTATTCCAATTATAATAAGTTCTTCATTATTATTTATAACATTCATTTACATATAAGTAGATTTTATTTAGAAAAATAGTCCATTACTTTTAATAAATCTAAAAAATTATATTTGTGCCACGTGGCTCTCCACCCACCAATATCCCAAAGATTTGAGATTATTCCACTTCTAATAAGTTCTTCAATGTTGAGATTTTCTGTCTATATGAAGTGTTCGATTATTTATTATAAAATTGTTTTTATATTATAATAAAATTTATTAGCAAAATGTCATTAGTTTTAAAGATTTAAAAATTATAATTCATGCCATTCAGCTCCCCACCCACCAATTTCCTAGGGATTTGATATTATTCCAATTCTAATAAGTTCCTCCATGTTGAGATTATTCCAATTCTAATAAATTTCTCATTATTATTTATAACATTCATCTATATATAAGAGAATTTTATTTAGCAAAATTTTCCATTACTTTTTATAAATTTAAAAAATTCGATTCGTGGCTTCCAACCCACCAATTTCTTAGGGATTTGAGATTATTAAAATTCTAACAAGTTCCTCCATGTTGAGATTATTCCAATTCTAATAAGCTCATCATTATTATTGATAACATTCAGTTATATATAATAAGATTTTATTTAGTAAAATGGTCCATACTTTTAATAAATTTAAAAAATTATATTCATGCCATGTGGGTCCACACCCACCAATTTCTTAGGGATTTGAGATTATTTCAATTCTAACAAGTTCCTCGAGGTTGGTATTATTCAAATTCTAATAAGTTCCTCGTTATTATTTATAACATTCATTTATATATAAGAAAATTTTATTTAGAAAAATGGTCCATTACTTTTAATAAATTTAAAAAAATAGATTTGTGCCACTTAGCTCCCCACCCACAAATTTCCTAGGGATTTGAGATTATTCAAATTCTAATAAGTTCCTCCATGATAATATCCTCATTATTATTTATAACATGCATTTATATATAATAAAATATATAACAAGGGGTATTTTCCTATGCCTTCACTATGATGCAAATAAATTCCATCTATTATGGCATTAAGATGTCCTTCAACGTGCTCGAAGATCATATTGTCTACTCCATATTGTCTACAAGTTGTCAATGCTATGTCTTCTTCAATTAATAACAATGTTTCCCATACCATATATAACAAGGTATTTTCCATTAACCTTGGCAACAACTTAACTACATGTTTGCTTTACTAGTATCTGAACATACATATATGTGTATGTTGCCATAAGTGTCTGGTAGTTGCCAATTTAATGTGGACAACCTCTATGAAAGGTTTGGGCATTTGATATTGGATCACGACGACAACTTATGAGACCTTGACTCTCGAGAGGAATATGTTTTGCCACACAAATGAGGAATAAAAGGTTTGACTAACTTATGCCACAAATCTCCATGAGATCAATTATGTGTTTGCTATAAATTTACTAACCGGGTGTGGTTTAGATATTAATAATTTGAAGGGGTGTTCTATGGAAGATTTATTTACTTTTCAAATACAAATGTATAAAAGTAGCTGAGCTATGAATTTGGCTTTTCCTAGGTTTTTAGTGTAGGATTACTGTAGAATTAGGTAAAGTATGATGAATGAATTTGTGCTTTAAAATTAATTAGCAACTATTTAATAACAAATTTTCAAATTACAAAATGATCTTATTAGTTTTTTCTTTCAAGATTACTATTGATTGATTTTAATCACAAATATAAGAAGTGTTTAGAGTGATATAATTTCTTCTTATGTAATTGTTTTTTAAGCAAAAAACTTGAAAAAAAATGTTTGCATCTCAAAGATAAAATTGACAAAAAAATATAGCCCAAATATAAAATCATAACATTACTTGAAATTCTTAAAAATATTTTAACTATGAAAATTTATTTCTTTTCATTGTACATATTAGTTGACATTGAAATATTTTACTTAATATGGCATTGAAATATTTTACTTATGAAATACATTGTTTATATTAATAAGTTCCTCCATGATTAATAAATTATGCTTTAGAAATTATGGTTGATGTTTTGAAATGTATTTCTATTTTTAAATTTTAAATGCATTATATTGTAAATTGGTTATAAGTAAAACAAATAAAGTGAAAATATAAAATTGGGTATTTTTTTTTAAATTTAGTTATCAATTTTTGAAATATACCATACATTAAAAAATTGTAAATTTATAGATTTAAAATTCCATCAATAATGTTTCACATGATATAGTTTTTAAAAATTTAATATATTCAAATGAGACTATAGGAAATGAATTTATTAATTTACAAATTCTTATTGTGTTTCATTTTATTTTGTATGAATTTATTTTTGAAAAAATTATTATCTATTATTCATTTGTTTTTAATATTATGTGCTATATTTTGAATTCTTTTCATTAAAAATATCTATAAACTAATAATTTATATGGTTTATTAATATAAGGCTTCATATTCCTAAGGTATACTATCATTCATAAGGTTTATAATATTAATCTTTAGGTTTAACATAAATCCACTGTTGATAATCATGGTCAACCATGGTGCAACGTCACATTGTGATAAAGATTTTTTCAATATGAAAATCAACCAATGTCGCATTGTAACAACCGTGGTCATCCATGGTCAACCATGGTCCAACATCCCATTGTCACACACATTGTCTTAATATGGAGATCAACCGTGGTTAACCATTGTCCAAGATCACATTGTGAAAAAATTTGTCTCAATATGAAAATCAATCATGGTCAACCATATTCCAATGTTGCATTATGACAAATATTTATCTTATTTTATATTCCTTGGGTTTATAATATTTATCTCTTGGGTTTATTATTATTCCCTTGGGTTTATTATTATCTTTGGTTTATAATATTTATCTTAGGGTTTACACATGTTGGGTTTATCATATTAAGCCCTTAGGTTTAATATTATTCCCTTGGGTTTATAATATCAATGCCTTTAGGGTTTATATACCTTGAATTTATAATATTAATCCCTCGGGTTTAATATTATTCTCTTTGGTTTATAATACCTTTGGGTTTGATCATGGTTAACCATGGTCACATTGTGACAGGTACTATCTCTTCGTCCAACGTCACACTGTCACAACAATGGTGATCTGTGGTCATCCATGCCCAACCATGGTCCAACATCGCATTGTGAAAAAAAATTGTCTCAATATGGAAATCAGCCATGGTCAACGATGGTTAGCCAGTTTCCAACATTGCATTGTGAAAAACGTTTTCTCAATATGAAAATGAATCATGGTCAACCATATTCCAACATCGCATTATGTCAAATATTTATCTTAGGGTTTATAATATTTATCTTAGGGTTTATATTCCTTGGGTTTATAATATTTATCCCTTGGGTTTTATATTATTCCCTTGGGTTTATAATATTAATCCCTTGGGTTTAATATTGTTCCGTTGTGTTCATATTATCAATCAGTTGGGATCTTAATCCCTTACGTTTTTAGTATTGATCCCTTGGGTTTATTATTATATTGGGTTTACAATATCATTCCATTTAGGGTTTATATACCTTTCATTTACAATATTGATCCTTTGGATTTAATATTATTCCCTTGGATTATAATATGTTTGGGTTTTAGAATTAATACTCTCGGTTTATTATTCCCTTCAATTTATAATATCAATCCATTGGGTTTATTTAGTTCATATCCCTAAGGTATAATATTATTCATACAATTTATAATATTAATCCTAGGGTTTAATATAAATTCCTTCGTTTTAAAATCATGGTCATCTGTGGTCAATGATGGTCGAATGTCACAATGTGCCAAAGATTGTTTCAATATGAAAATCAACCATGGTCAACCATGTTTATTTTAATGTTATTTGTCTCAATATGAAAATCAAACATGGTCAACCATATTCTAATGTCGCATTGTGACATATATTTATGTTTGGGTTTATAATATTTCTCTTAGGGTTTATATTCCTTGGGTTTATAATATTTATCTTAGGATTTATATACCTTGTGTTTATAATATTAATCCCTTGGGTTTAATATTATTCCCTTCTGTTTATATTATCAATCCCTTGGGGTTTAAATCCATTGGGTTTTCAGTATTAATCCCTTGGGTTTATTATTCCCTTCAGTTTATAATATCAATCCCTTAAGGTTTTATATACCTTGCATTTATAATGTTAATCCCTTGGATTTAAGAATATTCCCTTGAGTTTATAATACCTTTGGGTTCAATCATGGTGCACCATGGTCAACCATGGTCACATTGTGACAAGGACTATCTCTTGGTCTGACATCACATTGTCACAACAATGGTCATTCATGGTCAACCATGGTCCAACTTCGCATTGTGACAAATATTGTCTCAATAAGGAGATCAACCATGGTCAATGATGGTAAACCATTGTCCAACATTCCATTGTGACAAACATTGTCTTAATATGAATATCAATCATGGTCAACCATATTCCAACATTGCATTGTGACAATTTGTTAGCTTAGGGTTTATAATATTTATCTTAGGGTTTATATTGTTTTCGTTTATAATATTTATCCCTTGGGTTTATTACTATCCGTTGGGTTTATAATCCCTTTTGTTTATCATTCCCTTGGGTTTATAATATTTCTCTTATTGTTTATATACCTTGGGCTTATACTATTAATCTCTCCGGTTTAATATTATTCCCTTGGTTTTATATTGTCAATCCATTAGGTTTTTAATCCCTTAGGATTTTAGTATTAATCCTTTGGTTTTATTATTCCCTTGGGTTTATAATATCAATCCCTTTAGGGTATATATACCTTGCATTTATAATATTATTCCCTTGGATTATAATCCTTTGGGTTTTAGAATTAATCGCTTGGGTTTGTTATTCCATTCAGTTCATAATATCAATATCTTGAGTTTATTTGGTTAATATTACAAGGATATAATATTATTCATAGGGTTTATAATATTAATTCTAGGGTTTAATGTAAATCACATGGGTTTACAATCGTGGTCATTCATGGTCAACAATGGTCCAATGTAACAATGTGCCAAAGATTGTCTCAACATGAAAATCAACCATGGTCAACCATGGTCCAACATGACATTTCCAGAAACATCGTCCCAATATGAAAATAAATGATGGTAAATCATGGGCAAGAATGTTTATTTTAGGGTTTATAATATTTATCTTAGGGTGTTTATAGCTTGGGCTTATACTACTTATCCCTTGGAAGAGACTAGCGTTTAATAATTGTGTTCTCGTGGAGAGTTTAAAGTTGAACTTCCTATCAACCACATTTAAATTGTTGTTTATTTTTATTAAATGTTTATTTCATAATTACTTCATTGTTATTTATTAAAATGATTATCAATATAATTCTTATTATTATCTTCTTTCTTTCTTTCTTTCTTCTTATTAATTATTAATTATAATAGTAATAAATAAATATTATTATTATTAATATGGTTCTTATATTTATATTAATTTATTGATATAATACCATTAATAACATTATTTCTTAATATTATTGATAATTGATATATGTGTTTGATAGAGGCCTATCGACGTTTATCAACCATATTTATTAATGTGGTTGTGCTAGGCTAGAATTTTCATAGTAGTATACACAAATCAATGATTGAGATTTATTTCCAAAGTAGTTATGTCTTTTTTATCCTTTTAATTAAATTAATTAATAAGGAAAAATGTTTTATGAACTAGTGCCATATGAAATGAGTTATGGTTTTTTGGGTATTAATAAGCCATAGTAATGTCTCATGATATTATAACAAAATATATTTACAAATTAAGAACCGCCTTATGGGTTTTTGGGTATTGATAAGCCATAGTAATGGACCTTGATATTATAACAAAACATATTTACAAATTAAGAACCGTCATGATAAAGTAGAAATAAATATATGTTAATTTAATTTTTAATATCTAAATTAAAATCAAGTTTGTTATTTTTATTTATTTTTAATGATTTAATAATAATAATAATATGGATAATGATAATTAATATTAATATTATGGGCTTAAATTAGATATTGAATTGATATTATGAGACTTTTTTTCGTTTAGATTTTTATAAAGGTATATTATACCTTAATTCCTCTTAGTTTAAAACCTATAAACATTTTACCAAATAAATACATATTATTAAACCTTGTTATATATTATATATATATATATATTATATATATATATATATATATATATATATTAAATTTCTCTCCTTTATATATATACTTTGTTAATATGAAATTGAGATTTATAATTTTCCATTCCACATACAAAAGAAATATATCTAAAATAAACAATTCAATAATGTGAAAATTTTCTAAACTATAAATGCATAGCATATATTTAATAGGTACTCCTTCAAATCAAGAGTGAGGGGTTTTTACTTATTGTTTCAAATTAAAAATGGGGAAAATATTTACACCCATTATTAAATAAAAGTAAAGCATAATAACAAAATTATTAACAATGTTAACATTTAAGTGATGGAAATTATCACATTAATTAAATAACTCACTTTCATTTAAAATAAATATTTCCATTTCAAAAAATATCTTATAATTATTTTATTTTTTAAATCTAATTATTTTAGTTTCTGGTCAATCAAATTCACTTTCAATTAGCATTATTTCTAAAAAATTCACATTTAAATCTTTATATTAATAAAAAATTGATAATCTTATATTTTACAATTATGTTACATATTTACCCCTGATCGAGATGTGGAGAAAAGTAGGTGAAGACGGCAGGTGGAATTATGATCATGGTAGGACAAAGGGGCTAATCCATATGTATGACACTGTCCTTCTAGCCAGAGCAATGAATTGTAGGCTAGCGCACTTCTCAAAAAACTGGAGTGGGGGAGCTGGAATGAAAAGGATTAGCGGTAGTGGCGGCTGTAGTTAAAGGAGGAGAGAGATAGAGGTAGTGTATTATATGAAGGTGGCCAAGTTTAGAAGGAAGGGTAAACCACACTGAGAGGTAGAGGAGTAGGGCGCAACGCAAACAAAAGGAGCTTCCAAGGAGATTAGCGATTCTCGGTATGTTAACTCTAAGACCCCTTCAATCCTTTTCTCTATAATGATTGATATAATGGATAAATTTAATACCTTTGAAGCCTCTGAGGAAGAAAAGGGTTGGCGTGAAGTCGCTCTTCACTTAGCTATGCATTGTGAGAGTGGTTTGGGTGAGAATCACAGAAGGGTTCTTGATGGGTGGAGGAATTGTTGCCATGAGAATAATCTAGGAAAAAATTTGGGGGCCGTATCAACCAACCCACTGCAAAGGAAAAGTAGGAGTTTGTAGGGAGTGATACGAACACCCTATGCCTTGCCCAGCAATTGATCCGAATGACTGAAGGCCTTCTTAAATTCTTGCATCTTGAAAACGATAAGCATTGCAACACCCAAACAAATGACAGTGACTTTAGTAGGAGAAGAGGAATAACCACTAAGAAAATTGAGGAGGAAGACAGTTGTGCTAAACTTCAAAAACTAACCTCTGTGAATGAAAATTGTCAACAGGATAAGGTAAAAGGCAGGATGGTGCACTCGGGTCATGGCAGGGGGTGGGGAAGCAGAGGACATCCGAGACAGGGGAATCAAGAGGACCAGCCAACAAATGCTCCAAGTAACCAACACAGAGGGAGAAGATCTACTATGACATCAGTCCAGGATGTTGCCAGAGCTTATAAGGAAGGCACAGATGAAGATATTTGTCAGATCACTCAAGAAATGGAAGCCAGTGTGATGGAGGAACAATTTGATTCTGAGACAGAGGAGTGGGTAGAAGTGATCAGAGATCTGGGGAACATGTGTGGTAGGCTGATGCTATATAGGTAGACTCTTCACATCTACTAGGTGTTAAAACACCTTCTTGCTAAGGCTCTGGAGTAGGTGGTGAACGGAATGGCCAAAATTGCGAATGGCATGCCAAACTTACAAAAAGAAATGAAAAATTGCCAGGCTATCATGATAAGGCAGAATAGCAAGCTGGAGGAGATGCACCAGCAAGTGTCTCGGATGGCTCATACGACTCCAAGTCAGGCTGAACCAATGGATACTCCCATTGAAATGGACCCAATGTTATGCTCTTAACCTGCAAGACGATACCAGAATACCGAAGATGCGAAGAAATATACCCATAACATAGAATAGTGAGAAACAACAACAAGTATTTTATTATTCAAAAAGCAATGTTCACTTGCCTCTTCGAGGGGGCAACCTCCAATAGAGCAGAGCTCGATTACAAAATAATACACGATGCTCCTCGCAGGGAGTCTCTATCATTTATATATGACTCATACATGAAATACCATGGAGCAATACCATGGTTCTTATTAATACCATCTATCTAATACCATGGCCCATTTGCAACTAACTGTGGTCGCATCATTAAATGCAGGTTAACCACTTACAATTATTAATATGGGCTTTATTGACTCTTTACTTAACTATAACTATGACTTGATCCTACTACCTAAATAAGGGGGTTAGGGTGGGACCCTAACATGCCCTCCCCCTTAAGAATAGCCTTGTCCTCAAGGCTAAAGCTATGGAAACTGATGAAGAATAGTGGTTGGTTCCCAGGTTGCATCTTCCGGAGAGGTGTCTTTCCACTTGACGAGGACTTTCTTGATCATGCGGCCACATGGGTGCCATTCTCGTGTGTCTAGGACCTATTCATGTTGGAGCCAAATTGACCCGTCTTCATCCAATTTAGGTAGACTGGTTTGAATTATGCAATTGTTCCCAATCACTTTCTTGAGGCATGAGACAGGGAAAACGGGATGGATTTTTGCAGTGGGTAGCAAAGCTAGCTTGTAGGCCACTTCTCCAATGCATTGAAGTACTCGATACGGTCCGTAGAATTATCTAGTTTGAGAAACCCTATACATTTTGGCTTGAAGTTGGTCGAAACCAAAGTTGTTGTTGTTCATGGCTTCCATGTGTAAATAAAGGTTCATAGATTTGTTCAAAGAAGGGCACTTGAGCTTGAAAAGTTGGCTATTGTAGACGGGATGTGTGATGTCATATATACTCCTCTCACCGAAGGGCCTACCATGTATGAATCTATCAACATTCAATTCGATTCCTGACTTCCAGGAAATTGGGTAGTTGTTTCTAGTGACGCCTATCCACAGTATCCATAGGCTCAATGAGAAGCCCACTATGCATGCCATTATGTCGACCTCACTTGTGACAACGATGGCAAGGTGGACACTTTCATATCTGGTTACAAAGGTGGTGGAACTTGTGGCTTGCCTTTGCATTCTTTCGAGGAAAAGGACTGAGCCATACTATTTAGGAGAACTTGTGGCTTGCCTTTGCATTCTTGCAAGGAAATGAGTGAGCCATACTATTTGGGAATGTTCTTGGGTGGGGACTATTAAGTGTCATCATGTGGGCTCCATAACTTTTTCAGTGTGCCCAACGACCACAACCATGATAACTAGTAACCTTGCTCTGGGTTAGTTGATAAAAAGAAACCATTCATTTTCCCTAAATTTTCTCTTGGATTAGGTATAGTTAGGTATGTAAGTGTTTCTTTCATCTGCAAAGGTTTGTCACTTACAAAAACAATAACCATGTTTTGAACTTCATTATGGAAGTAGAAAACAAAAATTATTTGAGATGTAAAGATATTTATTGGTGCTAATTGTATAGGCCATTTGGTTGTAACCTAGATTTAGAAGGTTAGTGGGCCTTCTCTTGACTATTTTGATAAAAGGGAAATCTTGATTTTCAATCTCTCAATTTCAAATGTGAATTCCAAAATTAAATGGAAGCATCTAACTTAATTTTCCATGTAATGTAGCAACACACTTATGACCTCTAATGTAGAACAACCAATATCAAGGTGCGCCATGGACATACAGTGCATGTCAATGTCCATATAATTGGTTTATACCTAGCTTGCCTAATATTTGAATAACCCTGCCTCACCCTTGTAAAAGGGTTAAATTCAAGAAGAAAAGGTGGTGTCTCGGCAGTTGCCTTGAACTGGTAATTGTAAGAGTTCAACCCCTTGTAAAAGTGGTAAATTCAAGGAAAAAGGGTGGCATAACTAGTTGTATTGCAGCATTAAGTGGAGAAACTATATCAAGGAAATTTCTATTGGCCCTACCTGGCAAGTGGGGATTGTAGGCTTGAAACAATTATGTTCAATAACACATTTCATAAAGGAACTTTGTAAGGAATTAGTTATAGGAATTACTAGAAGTGAAAAATCTTAGCTAGTGGAAGACCGAGGAGGTTTCTATTGGCCAGTTTGGGGCTTGGTCAAGTTTGGTACCAATCTAATCCCCCAGTCCAAGTTCATGTAGTGGCCTATCAACTCAGTCGGTTTGACTTATTTTGAACCAGAGAACTCTGAGTTTTAAAACTATGATTCACAAAGAGAATTGAGGTGCACTCTATAGTGGAGTACGGATGAGATCTATTGTGTCCATGTGTGTTTATACTTATAAACCAACATGAGAAACAAATATAGGCCTATAAATAAAAATGGAATGAAGATGAAATTTTATTTATAGGCCTATCTGTGTTTACTTCATTGTAGGTGAATAGAAGACATTTTAATTTCCAGGCCAATTATGTTGTGGACAGATGTAAATGCAGAAAAAACATCATGGGGTAGTTGTAGGACCTTTCACAAATCCTGGCATCAAGGGTAACAAAGCTATCTAAAAATTACAACCCCAAGGTCACCAGAGTGGCATAAAGACCATATTTCCAAAATGTTGTGAGGGGATTGTGTGGAATGCATTGTCATACTTTTTATTTAACCATTCATAGTATTTTATATCATAAACACATGTGATAATAACCAAAAAGGGAGCTGAGTTTTGAGACATCATTTGTAGTTTTTTGGATCATAAAAACAGGGAATAATAATCCATAAAGAAACTGAGTTTTGAGACACTTAGTGAGGACGTGCATGACCAAAAAGCATTAGAAAAAATTATCCACCCTCAAAAACCTTGCCCAAAACATTGAAGTGTGGTGCAAAAAAAAAATCTAGTAGGCTATTAATGCTACTAATAATCATTCCCTCTCTAATTTCACAAGAATCTCCTACTCAAGCTACCTCCTCCACTATGGTTATAGTAAGTTCTTGCAACTCTGTGAGCTATAAGAAATTAAAACTACCTTGGAATCTCCACCAATCTTAGGTAACTTGACTTCTCTGCATGTCGAAACTATTTTGAGTTGATTGATCAGTTAACTGGATGATCACTCAGTCTGAATGAAGTCCCATTGCTTAAATTACCTTCCACTAGTACCTCCAAAGGTTAGAAATACTTTAACTGACAACAACCTGAGATAATTGACCTTTATTGCTACAAATTAGCAATCACATATGCAGAACTAAACTCTAACTCCTCCATCTCAAATTTATTGAGTAAACTAGGTGACACAAGCTATGTCACACAAGTTAACATCATCCAAGTTGTCTGTTGATGTGGAAATTCAAATTTTTTCAATTTAATCGAGGAAAAATCAAATTGATAATTTCTTGCTGCATTTTTTAGCAAATAGTTCACTGGAATATATTACTTTCACTATGAACTTGGCATAGTTCACATGTTGAGTTCATAAGGTTTTGGGTTGATGTGGTTCTATGTGTTGTGTATATAAAGAAAAGGTGTCCATCTCTTGCTATTAGAAACAAGACTCCCTATGAAATGTGGTATGGCCACATTCCTTCTGTGAGGCATCTCAGGGTTTTTGGTTTCTCTTGTTATTCCTTCATACCTAAGCAACATATAAAAAAACTCAATGTAAGGAGTCATAAATGCATCTTCTTTGGGTACTTATACCTCCAAATCATACCATCTCTAAGATGAAGTGAATAAGAAGTTTGTAATATCTAGAGATGTGATCTTTCTTGAGTCTTCCAAGATTGACAATGTTGTTGAGTAGCAACTTAATCGTTTGAATAGGTTCAAACATGCAAAGCATTTTCAAGAGTTTGATAGTGATATTCCACATCTCCTTCTCTTAGCTCTATACTTTCTATGAAGATCCTTGAAGAAAGTAGGTTTAAGGAAATTCCTATCCGTGCTTTGTGAAGAAGGAGCTAAGAGACTACTAGCAGTAAGTAGCCCAATTTGATAAGTAGTGAGGGTACATGAAAGATACAAAGCAAGGATTAATGTAAAGGAGTGTACTAAATATATACATATCATCAAACATATTTCATCCCACTTAGGATTCCTCACATCGTTCCTGGTTAGTCATAAGATCATGTTGGTGACAACCTCTGTAGCTTAAATAAACAAGTGGTATTACTCTTCATATTCTAAGCTATGTAATAAAGAAGTTAAAGGGAGCAAGAAATGTAGATGAAACACATGGAATGACTTGTGGTTCTTGCAACCATGCATTTCATTGAAGATAGAATGATATGACAATGATAAGCAAACTTTTAAGCTACAGTAAGAGGTGTATTTCAAAAGATGTGCTTTGTTTTCCATACCTAGTCTCCAAAGGGTTATGCATCAGATGGAGTCTTCATGCAGTCCTGATTTTCTATCATACCTTGGGCTCCTTGGTCTACTTATTTTTATCCTCATCTCCTTGAGAGTCATCTATCTTGTCATCTTTCTTCGCGGACCTGAGAGACATAATTGTGTAGTTTCAGTGAGCAGTGACTATTGCGGGATGACGCCCTAGGAGGACACATTTACACAATTTAAGTTGGACGAAAGGAACTAGTATGGGATGAGGCCCTCGGAGGACACATCTATGCAATTTCAGGACGCAAAGTAGATTTGGTAGTCAACGGACAAAACTGCACAGTTTCTGGAGACATTAGGTTCTAGATTAGGGAAGGACATCGGAGGAAACCACTGCATAGTTTTGAATGCTAAGGGAGGTTGGGATTTTTGCGCGTTCAATAGTTCCAATAGGTAAGGGAGAATCTTGCGGGTTACATATGTGAAGTGCACAGTTCAAGAAAGTTGGTTGAGGCTAGGTTGATAAGGATACTCCGAAATTTGGCTAAGTGTGGGAGTAGTGGAACTAATGTGAACAATGATAAAACATAACTAGGATAACACACTTGAAAAAATAGAAATACAACATAGACCATCCAGAATATATAACACGTACTTCACTTACTACAAAAACCTTTGTGGCATCTTACAGCAAGTGCGGCTCCGATGATAGACTTTGGGAGGATGGTAGACCGTGTGAAATGAGTGTGAAACATGTTTATGTGGTGAGGAAAATCCATTCTCATAAATATTTCCCCTTGAATCAAAACAAACCTCCCTTTGCATGACAAGCGATAACCCACATGCCCAAAGATGACACATTCTATGTAAAAATAAAAGCATGAACGACTCTTAAGATCAAAAAGGGGAGCTTGATATCATGATAAACTTACAAATAGGTGACTAAGGAACGATCGATCACAATATCCATAGTAGGCTCCAAAATTTAAGTGCAAGCCAAACTTTTCGAGGGTGTTGCAGCCGCTACAATAGAGCCTTCACTTTCTTCCTAGCTTCTTTTTCAACCAGTGCCTTGAATTCTACGAACTTGGAGAATGTCTCATCTTTCTTCCACATGAAGAAGATCCAACACTTCCGTGAGAAGCCATCAATAAAAATGACAAAATATGTGTCTGATAGTGTAGGTTGTCGAGAAAGGTCCATAAACATCATAATGGATCCTTTCTAGGACTGCATGTGCTTTGTTGTCCCGATCATGGAATGTGGATTTTTTGTACTTCTGCAATGTACATCCTATGTATACATCCTACTACTTAAGTGCTCCTTTAGGGAGGCCAATGGTTTTTTGTTGTATAATATTCGAGGTACCATGATGCAAATGACCAAGTATTTGGTGCCAAAGTTCATCGACATCACGACCTGCACTTTCTTCGCCTTAGTGCTTAATGCAACACAGTCTTCCACATCTAGCTTATATAGGTTCTTCACACGAACCCCAATCTGTCTCACCTGTCCCATGGCTATGTGTCTCAGGAACGTTTTTCCTTTGTTTAATCTCACTTCACAACCATGGTAAACTAACCACTTGGCGAATGCTAGTAGATAGACCCCTAATCCTTTGCCTTTACCTTTTTTTACTAGCGCCTCGTATTGAAAAAATTGTCTTAAAATCCCTCTCCATGTAGCAGCGCTGAATACAATGATAGAAAAGTTGTCTCTAATCGTATCATCAAATATGAAAGGGATAGAAGAGGAAATGATGTCCGAGAAATCTTGTCAGTAAAAGTTTTCGCATTCTTCTTAGTTGACTACCCCCACAAAACAAAGAGCTGAACAAATTTTTGTCTTTATATAAGATAGCATGAATGGTAAGCGAAATAAAACCTCGCTATAGACACAAGACAGATGTAGTTCCCTGCAAGCTGGCGGACTTAGGGCGCACTGTCAAAGTCAATTTTACAGTTGTTAGATAATATTGCCATAAATTGATATGTTTGTGTCTTAATTGTTAATTGTATTAAATAGGTTTCATCTAAAGTGGCCCTTATCTTAAATATAAATATTTTTCTTAAAATATTTTTGTCTCAAGTTGTTTTTGTCTTAAATATAAAGTTTTATCTTAACATAATTTTCTCTTAAATTGTTTTTGTCTTAAAATAATTTTGTCTTAAATTGTTTTTATCTTAAATATAAAGTTTTGTCTTTAAATGTTTGTCTCAAAGTAATTTTGTCTTAAATATAAAGTTTTGTCTCAAAATATTTTCGTCTTAAATTATTTTTGTCTTAAATATAAAGTCTTGCCTTAAAATATTTTTGTCTCAAGCTGCTTTTGTCTTAAATATAAATTTTTGTCTTAACATATTTGTGTCTCAAACTGCTTTTGTCTTAAAAAATTTTGTATTAAACTATTTTTGTCTTAAAATATTTTTTTCTCACACTATTTTTGTCTTAAAATTTATATTTAAGACAATTCAATTGATATTAAATTTTAATGTAAAATAACTAAAATATAAAGTGATTTTTTAAGACAAAATATTTCTTTAGTGTATCCTCCGAAGGAAATCTAATTTGTTTGGTAAGTTTAAATAATTTATGTCTCGTTTGGAAAATTAGGTAGAGAAGAAAATAGATGTGTTAAGGATGGAGAATGGTTTCAAATTTCATATTTCTACAATTGTTATCTTATTTCAAATAGATTTTTGGATCCATCACATCCATGATAGTTTAATGATTGATATTTCAAATCCACAACTGTTGTTCATCTTTAGGATACAAAGAAATATGGAAAACTGATAAGGCCATGGATTATAATAAATATGAAAAGTTAGGTTGGAAAATCACTGACAATAAAACCCTCCAGGTAAAAAAGAGAAAGGTTTGATTAGTATATTATAAGATGTGTTATGTCATATTATTAATAAATATATAGGGGTTATATAAATATTTTTATGTATTAATATTATTAAAAATTATATATTAATTATGATGTTTTTTTAAGTGATGGTTAATTTTGATGTTTATTAAAAAATAATTAATATATTTGTTATTGTTCTCAATTATGGACGATGTGTATTAATTAATATCAATTAAAGAGATCGTTGTTTGAATATTTTGTATTTAGTTTAGGAGAAGTATTTTATGAAGATGTTACAAGAAGATTAATTCGATTATTAGAGATTGAATGTTGGTTGATAATTAAGTTTATAAATGTTTTTTTTGAGAGAAATTGATTCTAGAGTTTCATCAAGTATCATCGTTAGTGGATGTGGTTACAGAGTTCGAAGGGAGGGTAGAGACTTCATTATGGTGATTTTTATTTGAAAATTTCTGAGCTTTTTTTTGCAGGTTAATTCTTCAATTATAAGAGCCTTTACAGACGTGGTGACATAAATTTTAGACCATAATATAAGATCAATTTGGTTGGCCAATTCTATGTGTAAATTAAACACTTTCCAAGGCAACAAATCAAGTTTCATTCTGGTTCCTTTGATTTCACTACATAGAAGTGACATGCTCACTGAAAATATGTTTATTTTTATGATTTTTGAGAGAGTGATTGAAAAGGTAGGAATTGTAGAAGAATATCTGCAACATTTTAAGAAAGTGAGATGAGTTCTCCTTTTAGCTATAAGTGATCTAATTTGTTCTAATGTGTGAACTTATTTTATTTTGTCACTTATTTTATTTTGTCTCTTTCATGTAGGTTGATGATTTCATATTTCAAATGGGAAAGAGTAGCGTAAAGCTATATGGGAATGAATTTAATGAATTTTTTAATAATTGTTAAATAAAAATTAAAAAATATTATACAAAAAAATATTATTTCATGTATAGCTAAACAAAATGGACTTGCAAAAAGGATGAATAGGATAATGATGGAAAAGGAAAGGAGGATGATTAGTTATGTTGGGTTAAAATTGGAACTATGGAAATAGGCACTTGATACTACATATCACCTAGTAAATTGATCACCTTCATTGATGTTGGTTAATAAAATTATGCATGAGGCATGGACTACTAGAAAAAAGAATCCTAAACTTCTCATAGCTTTTGGTTTTGATGTTTCTATACATGATCCAAAGTAGAGTTAGAGTAACTCATATAATATAGCTTAAAAATGTGAACTTTACTTATTATAAATATGGTATCATAGCTTATAAACATTGGAAGCTATTGTTTAATAATATTATTTGCAGACAAGTAATTGTTTTAAAGAAGTTAAATAGGTTCCCAAGTAGGAAGTCTTAACAAGAAAGAATGCAAAAAAGAAAATAGAGTTAGAGTTGAAGGATGAATAATCTAACTCAACATGGATGAAGGGGTTGGTTCGAATGGTGGAAAGAAATGAGTTTTTACCTTTGGGTAAGGTTGAATTATTGTAAAGGCCTAACCCTAAAGCCATGGGGCCACCTTGAGGTGATGGCTGAATTTGTTCTTCCACCCAGAGAAGCTAAATTATAAATGGTTTCGTGATTAGTGCACACATAAGTAGATCAAAGTCCACCTCGATGTCCTCCTTTTCAAAATCCCTTAGGGGTTTAATTTGATTAGTGATCATCGTATTATGAAGACATAGTGCAAATTTGAGCTTCAGCTTCAAATACCGTAATTTACTATGTTTGTGGGGGCACATATGGGCTCATGTAGAGATTATAGTGGTAGTGGTCGAAATCAACCTTGTGTTATGCAAGTAAGAACCCACCCCAATTACCGATTCCTATAAATGAAAAAAGAAGAAGAAGAATGTCACTATAAATAAGAAAATGAATTAGAAGAAGAAAATCCTCATACTCTAGTATTAAGGTAATTGATTTGGGAAAGAAGGAAAATAGAAATATATACTTGATATAATTTTTGCTCTAATTTTTGTTCTAGAAGAAGCTCATGGCCAAAGAAATAGATACTTTGGATAAGAATGATATCTTAGATAAAGAGTATTTTCCATCTAGAAGAAAATATATTAGCAGCAAATTGGTTTTTACGAAGTTCAATAGAGAAGCGGAAAGAGATGTGCAAAACATACTTAGTAGAATATGGATATTCCCATGTAGAGGGAATTTATTTTTCTTGAAATATTTTCTCTTATTTCTAAATTAACTTTTATTAGATCTATTTTGTTTTATGTTACTACTTTTGAGCTTGAAATAGAGAGAAATATGTGAACTTATGATTCCTACATGGGGATGTTAAAGAAGAAACTTGCATGAAACATTTAGAAGGTATAGTAGTAAAGGGAAAGAAATGGATGATTTGCAAGTTGGAAAAAGTCCTTGTATGGGTCAAAAATATCTCTAAGGATGTGGTGCCAAATTTTTCATAATTATATATTGGAACTTGGTTTCTTGAGAAGAAAAGCCAACCATTGTGTGTCTTTTAGGCTTGTTAATTATAATTTTATTTGTGTCAGTTTCTATGATGATAATATATTGTTAATTGCAAAAAAGGAAATCATCAAGGATGTCAAAAATCATTTTTCTTCTAAATTTTGTATGAAATACATTAGTGCTAAAATTACATGTCTATCATGGAAATTAAAAGAGATCAAGAAAATAGGAAACTTTGGATGAATTAGGAAATATGTTGAGGCAATATTGCATAGGTTTAATATGCAAGAATGTGAATTGGTCAAGGTACCTATTCATGTAGGTGTAATTTTATATGTATATTAATATCCCATGACACATGAAGAGGAATAGGACATGTCACGTGTCCCTCATGCTAGTTCTATTGGAAGTATGAAGTATGTAATGGTACATACTAGACCAAAAAATCCCCATGTTTTGTGATTTTTGACATAGTATATATCAAACCCACTGAAGGATTATTAGATAGATATAAAGAAGGTTTTAAAATATTTACATGGAATTACATATTATTAAATTCCCTACCAAGGAATATCTGGAATAGACAAAGCATTAGATATACATGGATTTGTTGATGCACACTAGGATGACAATTTGGATTGTAGAACATCTACAAGTGGTTATGTGTTTAGCGTATTTGGATGA
The DNA here is from genome assembly GCA_000404065.3 of Pinus taeda. Classification (NCBI taxonomy): domain Eukaryota; kingdom Viridiplantae; phylum Streptophyta; class Pinopsida; order Pinales; family Pinaceae; genus Pinus; species Pinus taeda. The sequence continues at coordinate 95,319 of APFE031463893.1, forward strand.
GTAATTAGTTGGAAAAGCATGAGATAGGATTTAGCTGCACTATAAACTGTAAAAATCAAATACATCACAACCATTCATCTAAATAGGGAATCTATATATTTATGTAGATTATGTTTAGGAAATTGGATTCAACACCAAGTTGCAAGGCTAGATTGTGACAGTCAAAGTGTATATTTTAGACCAAAGTTTCCTACCTATCATCCTAAAATAAAGCACGTAGAAGTTCAACACCACATTGTGATAGACGAGGTCAAATACAAGAAGAGGTTTCTAGTGACGACTGACACTTTGAATAATGTTGTCGACTCATTGATAAAAAAAATGGGAGCTAACAAATTTTCTTGATGTAGATAAGTGATCGGCATTGCTACCTTACATTGCTGATTTTGTAAAACCTAACCTCACATATGCAAAGAAAATAGTAGGTGGGATAATTTTGAAAATGTGTTTCCACATATTATTCATATGCACTAAATTTTTGGGGATTTGTCCATTTTTGAGTTATTTTGGTGTTTATGATCCACTTTAAACTAATTTATGGTCGAGGAATTAAGTTTGTAAATAACTATATTTCTTGATTGATGGTTATAGGATAAATCATGATACTTATGTTGTGCATGGTGTATATATTTACTATATCATATTTCTCTTTATACATTCCATCATTATAAAAGTTTAAACTTTATAATTAAAGTTTTTAATAAAACATGTTATCACTAAATTTTTGTGAACTTTAAGATTTTATTATAAATCATAATTCAATGTCTAACATATAATGATGCATGTAAAATAATTTACAACAAGAAAAAATTTATATACCAAGAAAAAAAATCCATGCACATATAAATTTTGCATTTTGTATGCTAAATATCTTATATGAACGTTCTCATCAATAATTTATTGAAACTATTTACTATCAAAACCACATTAGTAAATGTGGTTCATAGGCCTATTAGCATATATAAAGTGGAAACTGACGTCGATCGGTGTATGTCAACCACATTTACTAATTGGGTTGTGCTAGTGGACGATCAACGTGCATGGGGAGATATGGTATATATTGGTTGACTATGGCTAAATATGTTCAAGTTATAGTTAAGGAGGGTTTCTTATGGTCAATATAGAGTTTATTATAGATGACCATGGTTGTCCACAACTAATTATAGATAACTATAATATATTATGATTAACTATGGTTGACAATGGATGTTCATGTTTGATCATGGTAGATCATGGTTGACCATAGTTTTCTATAATATATTATGGTGGTCCATGTTCACAGTGGAAGGCCAAATTGACCATGTTCAACCATGGTGACCTTGGTTGAGCAGGTTTGACCATTATAACCATGGTTGACTATGTTTTTCCATGTTGAGCATGGGTTGACTATTGTTATCCAAGATTGATTATGGTCAACTATATATGACCATGGTTGGTCATGGTTGATCATGATTGACCATTGATGATGGATTATGATGGCTAACTAATGGTGATGGTTGACAGTGGTTGACTATTGTAAACCATCCTAAATAGAATAAAGTATAGTTGGTGATGGTTAACCATGTCGACCATAGTTATCTATAGGATACCATAGTTTACTATGGTCGACCATAGTAAAACATGGTGCCCATAACTAACTAAAGTCACCTTATATAGTCAACCTTAAAATTGATTTTATTATTTTTATTATTAGTAGTAGTCAACTTTATTAAACCTTATTCATAGAACCTAATATTATTATTAAATATTAAACCTTATTCACAAATCATAATATTAATATTATTGATAAATGATATTAATATTGATACTACTAATATTAATGTTATTAATATCAATAGTAATAATTTATTATTTAATAATATATTCAATCATATAATAATCCCAACAACAATATATGATTTATTATTATTATTATCATGATCATTATTATTATTCAACTTTATTAATATTATTGTTAAACATTTTTAAATCTTGACTATGACAAACCAAGGTTGACCTTGTTTAAATTTCTAGCACTTTTTACATTTAATAATAAATTGATTTTTTTAAATGTTTTTTATGTTTAATATCATATCATATGCCTATGATTGTATCATGTATGTATTAGCAATTTTTGTGTTTGAGCATCATGTAACACTCAAAAAAGCACCCAATTATCACATGGCACGAATGTGGTCCCATTACTTGCGCATGACAAAAATTCCACTTATATATCTTGAAATATGCCTCATCATTATGATTTGATGAAACCCAAGCTTTGTATGTTTTCAACTATGTGGAATATTGGAATGTATAGGTGATGTTACACTTTTCCACCCAACAACAAATGACCTAATGTCACCTCCACAAAGCCACATAGACATTAAAATTTGATTGCCCAATGAGGTACTACGTTCATTTTCTTTCCAAGCCCCTGCATGACAATCACCATGTATGTTGTTCCTACATTGATGGAAACCCCACATCCTTGATTTCTCTACTACCATTTCTGACTATCATGGCCTGATGAACACAATCACCACATTGGAAATTCATTTTCTCCCATACAAAGCTTAGTATGGGACCCTCAACAATTTCCTATCTTTTAATACTCAACAAGGTGCACCCCTTGGTCCTCCCATTATGCTTTCTTGTACTCGTGTTCTAGTACACCATCATCACCTCCTCATATAACAACATGAGTCAGTTACTGAGGCTACCAAGATAGGAGCTCAACGTGTAGTTTTACAATGATTCCTACATGTAGCCTTCAAGTTGCCTCACCAAGTTACCACCGTTTCCTACTCGATAATATGTTATTGTTGGTCCTTTTAGCATGCTTTCTTGTGTTCATGCTCTACGACACCATATTCACTTCCTCATGCTACATCATGATTTAACCATCAAGACTACCAAGATAAGGGATCATCATGTAACATTACAATCATTCCTACATGCACCATTCAAGTTGTGACTACCAATGGTGCTCCAAGTGAGGAGCATTACATTCTCCCCCATTTATAGTCTTTGATGTCCTCGTCAACATGGCTCCATTACTTAACTATTTAAAAGGGGTGTTGGCGGTGAAGAGAGATGTTTGCAATTTTCATAGTAGCTTTGATATCATTTATCATAACAACAAAGATTTCATCCTACTTCGGCGTCCCATACTACTTAAGAAAACTAGTCACCTCATAGTGATGGTGTGACCTGATGAGAGTGGCATGACTAACAACCCATTAGCATCACCGAGAATATACCTCAATCTCATGCCTTGATTGAGTCCAAGACAAGCATATATTCAACCATGTGGAATATTGGAATTCTTGATTCACCATAGTTGATGCTACACCATCACCACCCAATAATGGGTGACACATTGTTGATTGTCCCAAGCCAAGCATAGAGTTGAAAACCCAACTTCTTGATTTGTGACCGCGGTCATCGTATGTCCAAGCCCCCACATGATAATTATTAACGATCGCATTCCTACATTGGAGGAAATGTTGCATCCTTGGTCACGTTACCACCATTGTGGACAAGCTAAACAAACACAATGACTACATTGCCAAATCGTGATTCCCTAAAGAATTCCACTATGTGACACTCGTGAGTTGTTGGCCTTGTCCTACTTGAAAAGATGTGTCCCCTAGTCCTCCTAATGTGCCTACTTACCATCTACACCTCCTACTCTACATTGTGAACATGTTGCCAAGACATAGGGTCATCGTGCAACTTGCTAAGCATGCCCATGGACCCTCTCTGAGTTGGCACTACAATGTCACTCTAAGTCATGGGTCATACATATCCTCTTTTGATAGTTCCAAGGTAATGATTTTAATGTGAGTGGTAGGAAACATTAACATTGGCTCTCGTAGTTGTCAAAATTTACAATGGACTAGTTTTCAACATTTGAAACTCATACTTTTGTACCAAGAAGTGACACACATTTCTTTGAAGTATGTCACAAAATGACGCCATAATTACAAAGTTAGAATTCAAATTTGAGTTGATACCCAAAAAAAAGGTAGAAATTTAATACATGAAAAATTCAAGAGTATACAGTTAACAAATACTCAAACATATTATTTTTCCAATAGTTTATAAAAAAAATTGAAATGGTCAAATTATAATATGGAAGACCATGAAAACCCTTTAATTTTTTTTTCAATTAGGAATGTTGTAAATAGAATTATATACTTAGAAAAAAGTGTATAGTTTTACATTAGTAAAATAAATCGTGAAAATTCAAGTATTCATTTATATATTCAACTACACAATGAATTATATGATACTCAATATATATTAAACTTGCATACAATTACTAAGCATGTTTATATATATATATATAGATATAAAACATTCGTCAAAACATACACTTTACTCATTTAAAAAAAAACAAATTAAATTATACAGTATAATAATTAACAACAATAATCATGAATATCAAGTACTAATTACTCCTTAACTAAACCAAACAAAAATTTATTATATAACCATTAGTAACAACATTTAATAATCATGAATCTCAAGTACTAATTACTCATTAACTAAACCAACCAACAACAATAATCATGAATCTCAACTACTAATTATTCATTAATTAAACCAAACAAAAATTTACTATATAACCATTAGTAGCAACATTTAATAATCATGAATATCAAGTTCTAATTACTCATTAACTAAACCAAACAAATTTTAATATATAACCATTAACAGCAACATTATATATATGATAGGAAGAAAAAAAAATTACAATTTAATACTTATTCAAATTCCCAATCACGAAATCCACTTTAAAAAAAATCATGAAATTCCCCCACAAGATATATTTCTATTTGAATTATGTTAATATATAACACATGCAGGTTATAAATTTGAAATTTACATAACAAACTCTACTCTAGTTTACAAACCCCATTTTTTGGATAGCCTATTCTGTCCGTTCTGATTTCTGTCATAAACCAGCCATAGATTATTACAGATTTCATTAATAGCCCTTCTAAACAATTGATTTTACATTTTTTTGTAGTATAAAAAATCCACAAGCATTCGTACTCATTAACAAGTAACCATATGCGATCTCATGGATCCGGAACAGTTTCTGAATAGTAATGGGCTGCCAGAAATTTTTAATTCTGATTGGGAATCAACTTTGCTATTCCTGTACCAATCCGTGAACCGAATATTTCGTACCGAACTTCGAATTGGCGAGTTAATCCACGAACCGAATCGAACAACCAAATTTTCCAGTTTTTTTGCCAATTCAACTGATTTCGATAACTACGGATGACACAATCAAGATTCGTGTCACGTTCTTTTCGCAGACTTGCAACTGAGGAGATACAATGATGATGACGCACAGAAGCTGACGATATGATAATGATGTATATTTACCTAATTCGTCTGACATGTGCTCGCAGCTCGCAAATCGATTCATCTTTATGGTTATTTTAATTTATGCAAGTTGTCTATCAACTCCCGTTGAATTTCTGTTTTTGCTGATTATTCAACTTCTTTGCAGCATTTCCCATTTCTTTCCTCTTCGTTGCCTGGGAAGTTCGTTTGGCCGCCTTGTTTTTTAATTCAAATTATCTCAATTGACTACGCATTTCGGGAACCCGAATACTATTTCCCACGTTGCTACGGTTTCGTTCTTTGACATTGATACTCGATTTATAACCGAAAATTTAATTCTTCCGTGTAAAACTCAACTGGAACCTTAAAGTTTCAATTATAGGCTACCTAGAGCTTCCAAATAGACATAGCCCTCTCATTTGTGTATTTTCACGGCAGTAGGGTTCGGCGGTATATGTTAACATGAAATGTAACCATTTATAACGTGCTCTAACATAATCATTTCGTAATGAGTTTTGAAATATTTAATTAACGAATTCAATAAACTTTATGATTTATATGATTTATAATCTTAATAAGGAAATAATAGATATTAGTTCTTGTCAAAGTTAAATATCTTTACCCATAGATTTATTTGTTGATCACTGTTAATTTAGTAATAATGCAACTAATAATATTTAATTTTGAATAAAATTGAAAAAAAATTGATTTTCAAACATTTGATTGAACCATAATTTCAAGGTTTTAATGTAACTTTCGCATAATATATTGTCAAGTAAATAACTTCTTCACATATTTTATGTCATAATTTACAAATATGGTTGCAATATTTGTATATTATTTTTAGATATTTGTGTATTGATTTTTTATTGTTAACTTTTAAACAAAGTAAATAACATATTTAAGATAAGTTATTTCCACTATAATTGAATAAGTCTTTGCATAAAATATAGATAGGAATAAGATGTAAATAAATATATTTACCAAGAGTTACCTCTCACAATTATTTATGTTTTCCTCAACAACATGAATCTCATGAAGGATCAAATCTCTTTAAAGTGCAAAACTTAGAAAAAAAATCCACCTTAAATAATTGAAACACTTACTAACATGGATTTATACTAGTTATATATATAATGGATTATCTTTTAATGAATAAATACATTTAAAAGAAAATTAACCGTACCAAAACAAAAAACAAAATGTAAAACAATGAAATTTCTTCAAATATTTTAACCAAAAGAATTATATATATAATATATAATATATATAATAAGTATAACTATATTATTAGTATAAATGACAATATTTATTTTAATATGTCAAATGTTGTTTTGTTATTAATGCATTTAAATATATTCAATATTTCGTAATTTCACAACACGTTAAATTTATCTTAGCAATTATTGTGTTTTAATTAATAATGGAAGTGGTTGTATAGAAATTTTATATTAAGGATTTAAATTATATATTTCTCTTATTATAAAGTAGTTAATTTTGATTTACTTTCAATTAATTTTTCTCTTCTATCCGCACATTAAAATATTTTATGATGGTCAACATTAAAATAATATTTTACTTTTCTAATTTGTTCTCTATATATAAAGTTGATATTGAAATAATGTAATCAACATGGATATTCAATGAGTTTATTTAGGTATTGTATCCAAATATTTTTAAAACGTATAAGAGTCATACATCCTCCTTTCACTCATAAGGTAAAAAAAAAAAAAATCAGTTTTAATTAGATTGTCTTTTTAAAATTGGTATCAAATTATGTTATTTTAGATGGGCATTGAAATATTTTATTTATGATTAAGAGTGAAATATTTTTAGCACAACTTTTTTCACATTTATTTGTAATATCTTTTTTTTTTCTTACAGAGGAATCGACAACTGGAGCAGCCTCACAGCCCCCGTTACACGGGGTCAATTCTGATCGCTACCACTATAACCCCTGGGAAAAAAATAGTTTTAATTACATTGTCTTTTTAAAATTGGTATAAAATTATGTTATTTTAGATGGACATTGAAATATTTTATTTATGATTAAGAGTGAAATATTTTTAGCACAACTTTTTTCACATTTATTTGTAATATCTTTTTTTTTGCTTACAGAGGAATCGGTAGCCTCGCAGCTCGTGTCTTTTTAAAATTGGTATAAAATTATGTTATTTTGGATGGACATTGAGATATTTTATTTATGATTAAGAGTGAAATATTTTTAGCACAACCTTTTTCACTTCACATTTATTTGTAATATCTTTTTTTTGCCATGGGAAAAAAATAGTTTTAATTACATTGTCTTTTTAAAATTGGTATAAAATTATGTTATTTTAGATGGACATTGAAATATTTTATTTATGATTAAGAGTGAAATATTTTTAGCACAACTTTTTTCACATTTATTTGTAATATCTTTTTTTTTTATTACAGAGGAATCGGTAGCCTCGCAGCTCGTGTCTTTTTAAAATTGGTATAAAATTATGTTATTTTGGATGGACATTGAGATATTTTATTTATGATTAAGAGTGAAATATTTTTAGCACAACCTTTTTCACTTCACATTTATTTGTAATATCTTTTTTTTGCTTACAGAGGAATCCGCAACTGGAGTGAAATTTTTTCACATTTATTTGTAATATCTTTTTTTTGCTTACAGAAATTATGTTATTTTAGATGGACATTGAAATAATTTATTTATGATTAAGAGTGAAATATTTTTAGCAGAGGGAATTGAACTCGTGACCTTTGGTATGAAGCCCGTCTTTCTAAGCTAATTCACCACATTGTGATTACCAACTCACCTAACCCGTGGGCTACATTTATTTGTAATAATAACCAAATAATATTAATATTTATAAATTTTAAACTAAAACAACCATATAGATAATTATTATATATATATATATAAATATATATTATATATAAAATCAATATTATTTTTTATTAGAAAAATATTAGATTTTATTTTATTAAAATAAACATCTGTCTAGAAAAATATTACTTTTCTCTCCTAACCTAATAGAAATAATTTTTTACACATAATAATTATATAATAAGACAATAACAACTCATCCTCATATTTTATTATCAATCTGGTCTCTATGCTTTCGACCAGAAAATGACTAACCTCTTTATATTTTACCAATGAGAAAATGACTACCCTCTTTATATTTTATTGATTTTACCAATGAGAGAATGACTACCCTCTTTATATTTTATTGTCAATTTGGTCTCTTTGCTTTACACAACGTTGTCAGCAATGATTCTTTTGCTTTTTCTTCAGCTCAAAGGAATAAGTTAACATGTTAACGTGAATGGTCACTATTTGCAAGCTAAATCAATCCAAACTAACCCGCTATAAACAGTGAGATGTGTATGTAAAAAAAAACTAAAATATCCTATACCATCGTGAGTATATTCAGTCTTTTACGTTCAAAATGATAAGGAAATAATTATGGATTTGTCTACAAAAGTCAATATACATTTTTTTTCCCTTTAAAGTGGAAAATAGGTATAAAATTATTTTAAAACTATATTTTATTTTTATTCTTTTTAGTTTCTTCATATATAAAAGAAAAAGTTATATATTTGTTTTTCCTATTTATCTAAAATGAATAATTAATAAATTTTATACTGATATTTTTATAATACGAGAGAATATATAATTGAAGTTTGAAGAATTTACAGCAATTAAACGTGAATTAATACTGTAAATTCTATAAATTGGAAAAAAAGTTGGTAATTAGATAAATTTACTCAAAAGCATCAAAATCTAATTCCAATTAATGATTAATATTTTTAGATAGAAATTATTGACATCAAATTTTTTGAAATTGGTTAACACAATATATAATGAGTGTGCAACTTCCAGATGTATCCTTTGTAAATAGTAATTGTAAGATACTATGAAATGTAAATAGATAGTGACTCATTTCAATGTTATTATCATATAATATAATATAAGAAAAATATATCTAAAATATAAAAATATCTCTAAAATATAAAATAGTTTCAACATAAGATAGAAATGAATAATAAATTTAATAACTTTAGTTTTCACTTATGGTTTGGTGATGAACACTTCATAAGCTTTGGATTTATAATTTAAAATTATTCTTTTAAATGTGCTATGCTTATTTTTTAATATCGAAATATCAATATTTCAAAATATAAAAAAATAAAAATAGATTGCAAAAATATAAATATTGGTGATTCCAAATTATAAATAAAAAAATATTGATTCATAAAATGTACATATTAATCAAATTAAACCATTCAAAGGAAAGACGTAAAATTCTTTAAACCATCTAAATCTCTCTACATTACAAATTTCATGAAAGAAATTATTGTGAAAAAGCTTACTTGCAATGGATAATTTGCTAATTTATTTCTCAATGAATATATACAACTTAAAGATTCCACTATTGTAGAAGAAATGAATGACTACAATGAATAATATGCTAATTTATTTCTCAATGAATATATACAAACCTAAAGCTTCCACTATTGTAGAAGAAATGAATGACTACAATGGATAATATGCTAATTTATTTCTCAACGAATGTATACAACTTAAAGCTTCCACTATTATAGAAGAAATGAATGATGACAAAGATAGAAACCTAATAGAGCCGTAAATATAGTTTTACGTATGTAATTTCTAATAACTAGTTGATATAAAATATAGATTACAAAGTATGTCAAATCCAAATAACTAGGTACAAAACTTGAAGAGGAATGAAAATGAAATTATATATATTATAGAGAGAGCTACGGAAAAAAATATAAGTAAATACAGTTAACAAGGCACAAAATGACTATAGTGAGCATGCTTTACAAATTCATGGCCTTTATAGTCTCTACTAAATTCACCCAAATAAAATTTGATGTAGAAACCCATCTCTCTCCCAAATATTCATGTACAATATCATTGTGCCAAAAACATAACAAAAATTAAAATAAACTATGAGACATCTATACAATTGTCACATACATATAAAAATACCACATGTCTATACAATCTCCACATACACATAAATTTTTTATAGTAAACTTTGAGAAGTAATATAAAAAAAATAATCTTTCCTCAATATGGAAGTCACCCATCTAATTAAATCAAGGGTGCATCATTCACCTACAATTTTAATATAAGTGAATTCAAATGTAAGTAGCTCCTTGGTAGACATAAGTAATCACGTTCCAGGAAGGTTCTAAACCAAAATAATACATGGGCGAACCTAAAGGAGTTTAGTTTCTTTCAAAGGGAAAATTTGCAATTTAGAAGAATATAACTAGAAACAAGAATAGAAACAAGAATGGTCATGGCCATGGTGGTATTGGGTATTCTTTCAACCATCTTGCTATACCAAGATCAAACTTGTATAGAAGAAAAGGGTGGACGTTGGATAATTTGATGATGCACGTGCATGCACTCAGACGAAAAAAAAAGCTTGATGTTCCTATGTTTTTTCCAGTTAAAAATATGTTTTTTTTCAGTTAAAAATAGAAAAAAAAAGTAAAACATGCTATCTTTTCTTTAAAAGTAGGATCAGCATTAATAATAAAACTTGCTAAATTGTAAAAGCCATTATGTAAAAAGCTGCTTATGCATTATGAATAAAAGAGGATTTGGGGGGCCACCAAGCAGCAAGGAGGCGATGCCAGTTTATTTTGTAAAATTTTCTCTCGTGAAAGAAAAAAACGTTGTGTTGAATTATGAATGAAGGGGGGGCGCCTTTCTGTGTAGAGGATATGACTATGTAATGAATATTTTGGTATAATTTATATGCAGTTCATATATATATATATAAACTGGTTTTGTATTGTGAATAAAAAAAGGACTGAATGTTGTGTGTGTGTGCGCTATCCATAAGGCAATTGTGTTGTATGCGTGGATTTTAATAATCAATGTGCGCATAATTGGATGGCACTGTTTAATTTATGAAGGATTGGAGGTGCGTGTTAATAGAGATGTGCATGCGCTGTCAATTATGTTGTATTGTATGTATGTCTGTGGGTTTGCTTTGGAACGCCGGGGGCATTGACCGTGAACCGTGGCAACTGAAAACGATTATACAGCGCATATTATATTGGATGGATATTGTATAGACAGCGCACCATAATTACGCTATGGTTGTGTATTGTTTAATGTTACATGTGTGAATTGTGGGGTGCGTTAAAACTCTGTGCGCGCAATTCTTATGCATCGTTTTTATTGTTAAAACCTGTGGGTGGATATTCAAATTGCAGCTCAGCGGAAGGTTTATAAATTAGCGACAGCCAATTACAAGGTTTCTATGATAGCTGTGCGTGGATTTTGGCATGGATGTTTGTCATGCCAAATCACTGTTAGATTGTGAGCTTAAATTAAAATCACTGGAATGAAGAACTCTGTTTTTCTGAGGTATAGTTTTTGTTGTAAAGTCATCTAATTCAATTCTGGAATTGAAGGCCTTGTAAATTTTACACAGTAAATGAAGTTATTAATTAAATTACTGATGATCTAGAAGGCCTTACAAGGGATAGCCAGGCAGATATTGAAGATATTTCAATCAGATTGGGAAGACTGTCATTAGAGCCAGCAAGCGGTCCATCATTAGTGGTATCAGAGCTAGCAACTGGCGTTGAGTTAAATCTCAGGAGGAATAGAAGGATGGCTTTCAGGGTTGGAAGAGGACGAGGACGTGGATGTGGTGGAAGAGGACAGCCTGCTGAGAATGTCGAATTGAGGGAAGATATAGAAGAGCTGCGAGCTAGATTGGATGTGCTAACCTCCGGCAGGAACATAGATGATGGAGATGTGAGTGAACCCGAAGTTGAAGCTACTGAGGAGGAAGCTATAGAGATTTCTCCTGAGATGAGGCTCTTTCAATCATTGTTAAAATCCACAGCCAGGCCATGGAACCAGTTAGTACCAATATATCAAGGAGGACTGAATCCAAAAGAACTGATCGACTGGATTAATAACATGGAGAAATTCTTCGATTATGAAGAAATGGAAGATGAGAAGAAAGTAAAGTTTGTTGTCACCAAATTAATAGGCCATCTAGCGCTCTGGTGGGATGGTGTGCATGCGGAAAGGAGGAGACTGGGTAAGCAGCCAATCAAGAATTGGAGCAGAATGGTCGCGAAGTTAAAAGGTAAGTTTTTGCCCAGTAATTATTAGCAAACATTATTTAGACAAATGAAAAATCTTAGACAGAGAGCTTTAACAGTGAAAGAATATACAGAAGAGTTTTATAAGGTGAGCATAAGAGCTGGAGAAGCCCAGAATATAGATGAGAGGGTGGCTAGATATATGAATGGGCTCAGGATGGACATTCAAGATGAGATAAGTCTGTTGTCTCCTAAAATAGTAGAGGAAGCTTATCAGATAGCACTAAAAGCGGAGGAAAAACTCATGAGGAAGCAGTCTGCCAGAGGGAGAGGGACTTTTAGAGGAAAAGAAAGTCAAGGTAGTAGTGGAAGATCTACGGCACCTGCAGAAGGAGCTAGCAGTAGCTCAACCCAGCATGCATCCACAGGAGGTGATGCAAGAGGCAGAGGGAGTTTTTCCAGAGGAAGAGGCAGAGGAGGAGGCAGAGAAATAAGATGCTACAAATGCAATAAGCTGGGACACAGAGCTTTTGAGTGCCCAGAGAGTGCAGAAATAAAGCAGAGAAATTCAATTGTGGCTCAAGCTGAGGAAGAGGCACCAGTGGCAGCAGTAATAGAAGAAGTGAATACACCAGAAAGAGGAGAGTCTCTGGTACTTAATAAAGTCCTGCTTAAACCAACAAAGGAGATGAATGAACCACCACAAAGGAAGGCTTTATTCAGGACAGTGTGTAAAGTCCAAGGGAAATGTTGCCAGATGATCATTGATAGTGGCAGCACTGATAATTTGGTTTCTACAGAAGTAGTGGAGAAATTGAAGTTGAAGATAATGAAGCATCCAACACCTTATAAAGTGTCATGGCTGAAAAAGGGACATCAACTGCTGGTAAGTGAACAGTGTGAAGTGGAATTTCAAGTAGGAAAGTATAAAGATAAATTTTTTTGTGATGTGATGCCAATGGATGTGTGTCACATATTGCTTGGAAGACCTTGGCAATATGACAAAGCAGCCATGCATGATGGGAAGAGGAACACCTACAAATTTGGAAAGGATGGTGTCAATCATACATTGTTGCCTTTGCAGGAAGATGTACCAGGACAGAAGACTGATCCAAAAACTCTGTTATTTGGAGGAAAGGAATATTTGGAGCAGACAGAGGATGTAATGTTGAAAGAGGAAGAACTCAGAGCAGCTGAGTTGGAAGAGGAAGTTCATGCGAATGAAGAAAAGGATCAGCTGGAAGAACCGGTATCTGAACCGATAAGTGAGACTATTAAAACTTGTAGCTTTCAAACTAACCAGTTGTGCATGAATGGAGGGACTGTAAATGATGATGTGATGCTTCAACAATGCTACAAGGAAATTGCACTATTGGAATACTGGTTGGAGAATCCAGGATATGACAGGGAAAATACAGCAGATGGAAGAGTTCAATACAGTGAACAAGTACAAAAAATTTCCATGGAAGCAGATGACATGGGAGAAAGACTGGTTGACAGTCTTGAGAATTCTTCAAAGGATTCTTTGAGAAGTTTGGATCAGCATACTGGTGTGCTGATAGTGGAGGATTCAGAACAGTATACTGAGATGTTGGCAAAGGAGTACAGGGCACTGATGCCTTATGATTTTTATTCTAACCAATATTTTGTGAATGCAGGTATTGTTGCAGAATATTTGACTCAGTTGAGTAGTCAAATGCAGGGAGAAGAAGTTTTCTATTCCAGAAGACAAGAGGGTATGGATGATCGGGTGGCAGTCGAAACGGAAACAAGAATAAGAGCAAGAAGTCAGCAGGTAATAGGACAGACTGAGCAAGCCGTCTTAGCTCAGCAGGCAGCAAGAAATCAACAGTTTGAAGAATTATTGGACAAAGAAATTGAGCTCATTAGAAGAATCATGTTAAAAGCATCTCAGCGGAAAACATTAGCAAGGAAGAGAAGCAGCGGAAGCAACAGCAAGATGAAAACAGAGACAGATTATGAAAGTGTAGCTAGTGGAGCAGGACAGCATAAAATATGGAGATCTGGAGAAAAGCAACAAGTAATAGCAGATGAGGACTTGCAGAACAAAGTGTGGGACCCTGGAAGACAAGAACAAGGACTAAAACACATGATCAGGAGATCATGATCATTTTCAACCTTGGGAGTCTGATGCAGGTGCATGCACCCAGATGGAAAAAAAATCTTGTTGTTCCTATGTTTTTTCCAGTTAAAAATATGTTTTTTTTTTCAGTTAAAAATAGAAAAAATAAATAAAACATGTTATCTTTTCTTTAAAAGTAGGATCAGCATTAATAATAAAACTTGCTAAATTGTAAATGCCATTATGTAAAAAGTTGCTTATGCATTATGAATAAAAGAGGATTTGGGGGGCCGCCAAGCAGTAGGGAGGCGATTCTAGTTTATTTTGTAAAATTTTCTCTCATGAAAGAAAAAAACGCTGTCTTGGATTATGAATGAAGGGGGGGTGCATTTCTATGCAGAGGATATGACTGTGCAATGAATATTTTGTGATAATTTATTATGCAGTTCTATATATATATATATATATATATATATATATATATATATATAAATTGGTTTCGTATTGTGAATAAAAAAAGGACTGAATGCTGTGTGTGCGCTATCCATAAGGCAATTGTGTTGTATGCGTGGATTTTAATAATTACTGTGCGCACAATTGGATGGCATTGTTTAATTTATGAAGGATTGGAGGTGCGTGTTAATAGAGGTGTGTGTGCACTGTCAATTATGTTGTATTGTATGTATGTCTGTGGGTTTGCTTTGGAACGCCGGGGGCATTGACCGTGAACCGTGGCAACTGAAAACGATTATACAGTGCATATAATATTGAATGGATATTGTATAGACAACGCACCATAATTACGCTATGGTTGTGTATTGTTTAATGTTACATGTGTGAATTTTGGGGTGCGTTAAAACTCTGTGCGCGCAATTCTTATGCATCGTTTTTATTGTTAAAACTTGTGGGTGGATATTCAAATTGCAGCTCAGCGGAAGGTTTATAAATTAGCAACAGCCAATTACAAGGTTTCCATGATAGTTGTGCGTGGATTTTGGCACGGATGTCCGTCATGCCAAATCACTGTTATATTGTGAGCTTAAATTAAAATCACTGGAATGAAGAACTCTGTTTTTCTAAGGCATAGATTTTGTTGTAAAGGCATCTAATTCAATTCTGGAATTGAAGGCCTTGTAAATTTTACACAGCAAATGAAGTTATTAATTAAATGACTGATGATCTAGAAGGCTTTACAAGGGATAGCCAGGCGGATATTGAAGATATTTCAATCAAATTGGGAAGACTGTCATTAGAGCCAGCAAGCGGTCCATCATTTGAGTACCTAATAGATTGTCCGAGCGGCAAAGGTGGGAACTTTGTTATGAAAAGTGGAAGGATCTTATGAAAACGTGTAAGAGACAACGAAATTATATTGAAATGACATAACCATAAGAATAAGAAAGAAACACATTTCTTTCGAAAAGGAAAAAATCATAACTTAGTGGAAGATTGTTTACCTCGGTAGGAGCCTTTCTTATCCCAAATTCATCACCTATGTGTAAATAACATTACAGGAATAGTTGAATTAGTTGCAAGGGAAATGGAGAAATTTTATTGGATACCAAGAGCATTGGTAAAATAGATTAATTACCTTGCTCAAAACTGCCTGAGAAGTGGATAATCCTGTGAGAAGAAATTTTACCCTTTCTTGAATGCAATCCCTGAAGTTGCTTAAGCAACCAGGTGCAAATCCTAGGCTATGAAGCAAAGTTTATAATTCTTGGAATAAGTTTTTGGGAGATAACATGAGGAACAAAACTCATCAACTCCTTCAAGAATCATGCTGCAGGGAAATTTATGGAGTACCGTGCAAAATTAGGTGCAATTAAGAAAAGGCATGTAATAGATAAGTAACCTTTAAAAAAATGGCAGTGTGGTTGCTACTTATAGTTGTTGAAATGTTAAAGCCTCGAGGGGCAAGAATGGCAGTGTGGTAGCTACCTATAGTTTTTGAAATGTTAAAACCTCGAGGGACAATACCATGACAAGAAGGTTACGAGATTTGCAATGTAGTATCAATGTTAATGCATGCTCATTGAGAGAGGAGGAAAAATTAGTGAGAGACAAAGATGAATGTATTGAAATTATTTTTCGACGATGCAGTTAAGGAGATATAAGATTTTTCTATCAAGAAATATGGCATAAAGAAAGTCAAGAATATGAAGCACAAGAAAAAGATCAAAGAAGACAGTTTGAACATGCAAAGTTGTGGCAATAGTCCTTGGTTGAATTAATATTTGAAGAGGAAGGTGTAGAAGATATGATCCAATTATTTTTCAAAAGAAGATGAAGACAAGCCAAAGAAAAATTGCATCAGGAACAAGTGAATAAATCCTACAGCAGGAAAGTTCAATAGAAAATGAAGCAATTTCCGGGATATAGAACTTGGAAGAAGAGAAAAATAAAATGCAAATTTGTAAAAGTTTTGAGTCATTGTAAGCCTACCTGAGACATAGACTATCAAACATGTTTGAGTGATAATTGAGACAAGTCAGTTTGAGCTATGTTAAGTCATATGGTTGTAATTAAGGGGAAGCGTTAGAAATTGTAATTATTCCGGCATGCTAGAGTTGGCTAAAATTAGAGTGTCAATTAACTGAGTGTTGAGTCAATTCTAGTGATGGATAAAGAGCTAAGTGTAGTCAATATTTAGAGTATGAGTTAAGTGAGTTTAGTGTGTGTGCATGTTGAGTTATTTTGGGCGAGTAATTAGTCCAAAAAGGTTTAAATATCCTCAATGGGTTCATTGTAATAATCAAGTCCTGTGTGATCAATAGAAGAGCCGCAACTCCTGTGTTTTGGGTGTAATTTGTGTTTTAGCTCCTCTTCCTTCCCAACAAATAATTTAGAATCATACTCAATTAACTCTTTAGCTCGAAGAAAAGTTAACATCTTGATAATCTAATCATCAAAATATTCACCTGTAAACATAGGAGGTGTACTCAATTAACTCTTTAGCTCGAAGAAAATTTAACATCTTGATAATCTAATAATCAAAATATTCACCTGTAAACATAGGAGGTGGTAGCAGATCAAACCTACATCAATCACCCTTGATTTCTTCTTTGTATTTTGCTAGACTTCTTAGTTCCTTGGGTGCGGCCCAAACCTATCTAACCATGACAATGATTTGTGCCTCTTCTTTTCGACTTCTTTTCTTAATATGCTTCAGTACTGCTTCGCAACCCATGATTGTAATCTTTCCTTTGTCTTTAGTTTCTTTCTAGATTGCATGAGATTATCTTTCATATCACCCCCAAAAGAAAATATAATTTTCAATATGCACCCTATAACGAACATTATTCACCCAAAACAGTGTCATGCTTAACAAAAAACCAAATAATTTTATAAACTAAAAGACTTTACAAAAATCTAAATTATCTCGCCAATAAAATCCTTTTATTGTAATTCTCTTTCCCTTAAAAAATTTCTTTTATACTATCTCTTTTTAAATAAAAAAAAACCTTCTCTAAAATCCTTTCCTTTGAACCCAAATTTAGTTTTTCTTATTAAAAGATACTTAAATTTTCCTTTTATAGAAAACACTTTTCTAAAACTTCCCTTTCATAAAGTTTACAAATCCTTTATAGAGAGACCTTTTAATGAAAACCCCACTTTTTTTTAGTATACTCCATTTTTAACAAAAGAGTTGTTTTAAACATCCACTCCACATTTAAAAAACTAAACTCCACGTATATATAGATGAACCTTACGATTAAAAACCCATCTCACCATAAATCAAAGAAGGTTCACTTTGTATTTTCAGTCTATTAACGCGCCGTGGAGTAAATTATTTGGGTTATAGTTCAAATGAGGAAAAACTATCTCTTTTCTCTTTCCAGGATGGTTGGGATTATGGTTAGATTTGTTTTTTCCGGTTTTGTGTTTTAATTTTGCTCTGATACTAATTTGTTGAAAAAATCGAAAAGCCAAAATATAAATTACATACAAAATACACAAGCTAATTTGTATCTATTTTTTTTTCGTTTTTTGTAACTTTTTTTTTGATACTAGTGTGTTGGAAAGATAGAGGAGCCAAAACAAAAATTACACACAAAACACATGAGTTGTGACTCTTTTATTGATCACACAAAACTTGATTATTACAATGAACCCGATGAAGGTATTTAAATTTTTTGGGACTAACTACTCGCCCAAAATAACTCAAAATACACACACACTTAACTCAATTAACTCACACTCTAAATATGGACTTCACTTAACTCTTTATCCATCATTGACTTGACTCAAGGCTCAGTTAAGTCACTCTGTAATTTTAGCCAACTCTAACATGCGCAAGTAATTACAATTTCTAACATCTATCACAAAAACCTAATCAAAAACTAAATCAAAACCTATCAGATTGTAGAGCACACTTTCATGACACAACGACACAGTTAGTTGCAAATAGCATTGAGAGGGGGAGTTGTCTTTAGTGTGATTTTTTGGACTTTCCGGTGCCAGAATCCCGCAGAAAATTTAAGGTGAAATCTAGGTTTGTGTTATTTAAACTAGTTTTTTTTACTGATTATGGATTCAGCTCCCTGAAAAATCTCTAATGCACTTTGACTATGTAATGGTTACTCGTCAATCTTGTGATTTCAATAAATTCATGTCAGATTGTAGAGAAACTAGACGAAAAAACCCACCAAAAAAACTTCCAAAAATTTACCTAAAACAACTTATTAAAAATAAAATGAAAAAGAAAAATAATTACCCTAACCGCACACTACTTAATCACTACGGTTAGTTCTCAAGATTCGGCTAGAACATCCGCCCCTAATGACCATGTGAACAAATTGGACGCCACCACCGAGGTGAACCCACGTTGCCAAGTCACATGGTCCAACCGTAAAGACAATTGCATATCAAATAATTCTCATCATATACCTTATTTTCATAAATACAACGAGGCTCAGAATCCTTTCGTTGTAATCCTTTAGTTGTTCTATAAAGTTTATGGCATGGCCACACTTCTATTTCTTTGCTATCGAATAGGTACAGGAGAGGGGAGGGTTACAAGGTCCCTTCACCTTAATACGTATAAATCTATTTAGCATTAAAAGAAAACTTTGTGGGGTAAGGAAGAGGATATTATTAAAAGATGGCAAAAATATATTAAAATATTATATATATGATTTACTATATAAGTTATATATGAAAGTGAAAATTGGAAGATTAAATATATATATATTATATATATAATATATAATATATATATATATATATATAAAACGATAGATTAAATTTGAGGTATGTTACATAGTATTTTTGATACTATTTATTATGATATCAATTTTTTCATGTTATTTTAGCATCTTATACCACTAAAGAAGTATAGTCACTTCATATAAATGGTGTGATGTCATGAGTTGGGCATGACTAACAATCTGTTCATATCACCTATATCACTTAGAATATTTTTTCATGGCATGCCCTAACTAAACTTAATCCAAGGATATTTTCAACTGGGTGAAATATTGTAATGCTTGATTCATCATATGTGATGCTACACCATCACCACTTAACCATATATGGCTTATTGTCATTTGTCCCAAGCCAAGCATAGAGTGAAACAACCAACTTCTTAATTTTTTACTATGTCCATCATATGTCCAAGCCCACACCTAATAGTGACTAAGAAACATGTTCCTACATCAAAGGGAACCTCACATACTTAATCACCCTACCGCGATTATCGACCTACCTAATGAAAATAATCATTGTATTGCAAAGTTGTGATGTCCTAAAGAATCCCGCTATGTGACCCTCATCGGTTGTCTACCCTGTCCTACTTGAAAAGATGCACCCCTTCGTCCTCCTAATGTGCTTTGTTACCATGTTCACCTCCTTACTCTACACTATGAATCAAGGTCAAAGACATAGGGTCTTCGTACAGCTTGCCAAGAATGCCTGTGCACCCTCTCCAAAGTTTCCATTGCTAATGACACTCTAAGTCTTGTGTCTTACATGATGTGGGTTAGAAGATGACACCATAGTTACAAAATTCGAATGCAAATTATATTGGATTCAAAAAAAAATATGATACCATAGTTACAAAATTCGAATGCAAATTATTTTAGATACAAAAAAATAAATTGCTTAAAATTTAATATGACAAAAAATTCAAGGATATACAACTTACAAATATTCAAACATATTATTTTTCCAATATTTTAAAAAATTGAAATGGACAATTATGATATTGAATACCTTGAAACCCCCTTAAAAATTAATTTTAATTATAAATGTTACAAATACAATTATACACCAAAACAAAATACATAGATTTACATTAAAATAATAGATTGTAAGTATTTATATATTCATCCATATACTCAATTGAACAATAAAATATATAATACTCAATAGAAATTGAACTTTTATCCACCCTATAGTAAACCATACAAAAACTACATCTATATCTCAAATTAATTGATATACTAAACATGTACCAACATTCATAATATATGCACCTGTATCCCCATTACTATTTATTCACCAAACTAAGTCAAATTCTACTTTATAACCATTAATAGCAATGTTCTACCTAATATAAAAATAATTAAACAACACACTTTAGTATTTACTCAAATTCCCAATATAAAGAAAAGTCATAAAAATTTCCACCGGCATGATATTTCTATTTAAATTTTTTAAGTATATGACAAATATGTGTAAGTTAAGAATCTCTAACTTGCGTACCGAGTTAACATTCTACAAACCCCAAACTCACTCTCCAACGGTGTAGTTTAATTAATAATTGAAATGTTTTTTTTAGCCCTAGTAAGATTTTAATTTCTAAGGGTTTAAATATATTTTAAATAATTAAATAGATTTAAAAATAATTTTTAAATAATAAAATTAATATTTATATTTAAAATACATTTTTAAATGCTAAATAAATTTTAGGCACTTAAAAATTAAGAAATACTCAATTTCTAATATTAAACAATTTTTTTTTTTTTTTTTATTTCTACAAATATTTCATAAAATTAACAAAAAATTTCATCTATTAATTAAATTAACCAAAAAAAAAATCATTTCATCTATTAATTAAATTAACCATTCTTAAAATACTAAACCATAAATTATTACATATTCCATCAACAACCATGCTAATGAATTTACTTTCCAAAATATATCTCATTGTATAAAAGATGAGCCAGTGTTACCATTCATGAATGCGTAATCGTATGCTATCTCATCGATCCGGAAAGGTGATGAGATCCGGAAGGGTTTCTAAAGACTAGATGGGCCGCGAGAAATTTACAGTTATTGAAAATCTATGCTACTTTGTATTAATCCATGAATCAAATATTTCTTACCGAACTTCGAATTCGCCTATTGATAAACGAAACCGGATCGATCGAGCCTCCGAATTCTCTATTTTTCGCCAATTTGCCAGAATTTAGTATATATTGACAAAATCGAGATTACTTGAGGATGATTTTGTCAGGTTTGCAACTAAGGTGATGCAATGAAGATGACGCCATGAGGGCTGAGGCAACGTTTTTGTCCCAAAATAATAGAAAATATCCACCATTTTCACGAAATCTTGTGAATTTGGATTATAATCGTCAAGTTTAAGAATTTTCAGTGTCCTCACCTAAATTTTAAAAAAAACACATAACACTCCCACAATCAACTTTACTTAAAAATAAATTGACAAAATCCAACAATAAATTTGTACCAATCAAAATAAACTGACAAAATCCAATAATAAATTTGCCATCCAAACAAAATCATTTAAACAACGCCTTTAACTAATTACTTTAAACGTGATTCGCGGAGTCGCAATTTGAGTCGTCATCTTTATGATTATTTTAATTTATATAAAGTTGTATATCAACTCCCGTTGAATTTCTGATTCCTCGGTGGTTGGGAAATTCTTGTTGGCAGCGTTGTTTTTTAATTCAAATTCTCTAAATGGACTATGAATTTTGGGAACACGAACACAATTCCGCACGATGCCATGGTATCGTTCTTTTACATTTCTTCCATGAAACCGGAAACCCGGAACCTTTAAGTTTCAATAATAGGCCAGCTGGAGCTTCCGGTATACGTAGCCCGCCCATTTATTTATTTTCACGGTAGTGTACGGCGATATTGACGATGTGTCAATATGAAATGTAATAATTTATGGTAACAAATATACATTTCAAAATGTGTATTAAATGAGGATGTCGTATATGTTTATAATTATCCTCGATCTGATATTTTAGGAAGAAAGAAGTAATACATGCGGTGCCCATGGAAACTGTGTGATAGTGTGTGG
>APFE031463893.1:127303-154864 GCA_000404065.3 Pinus taeda
CAATTTCGTAACCTCAATTGATTCCCTACCGGGCCTCTGGGCCTCACATAACGCATTGACCATGATGAACGGGAAGTTTCAAACACTCCTACATCGAATAATCATGTCGTCCATGTTGCCCTCAATCGGCGCAGAAGGATAAGAGGAATGGCGCCCAATCCAAAGGTTGGCGCGAGATAAAGCCTGTGCACGAAAAGGGCTAGGATCTATTTTGTAAGACCCTGCTTGTTGGGGGGTTCAAGCCATTAAGTAGATATCCACCCCTCACGCGGATGGACTTTCGTGTCTACTTCGACAACTGGGCGGGTTCTAAAGAAATTAGTTGGGGTGGATTTTCCACCTCGGTCAGGGAAGGGAACAAACTCCCACCACTTATATAAAGGAAGATGTTTGGTTGAAGGCCTAGACCTTGCTCACATCGTCGCCCCAGAATCAAGCCATTGAAAGTGGTAAGGCGGTTGAAACCAATTCTCTTTATTTTAGATTATTTTATTCTATCCTATTTGATTCTATCTAAGGTGGGGAAGGCCAACTACGTTCATCATCTCGGCTCAATATGGAAGAGACAGCATAGGCCCTCTAGGGTAATTCATAACATCACTTCTCTCTCCTCATATACCCCCCCCCAGACTACTCCGCCTATCGGCCTCTCGTTCCCTAATCATCCACATTTGGCTACATCCAGTAGGGAATTCTCTTCATTCTTGTAGGATATTTCTTACCAGGGTGGTTCATTTTATCTGACTGGTGGCTTGTCTGGCTTGGATTAATGCTTGTCAGGGCAGGATTGCATGTGTACGGTTAATTTCAGGCCTTTTCACGTGATGATAATTTCGATCAAATTGACGGATCAAATTCTTTTCTTTATGCATAATCCGAACACGAGGGATCAGTTTAGCGGTTTCAACCTACCTACATTGATTCTGATCATCCCACTCTCCTCTTGAAGGGAATGGGCGATGGCCCATAATCCCGGGGATGAACAACATACTGCACAAACAAAATTGATCCTGATCTAAGGCTCATCCTCCCGGTGAACAGGATGAGGGAAACTACTTTTTACTGGCTGTGCGCAAACCGATGGCAGCATGGAGGCAAACCATTCGGGGTTAGGGCCATGGGATTGAACGAGAAAGAAAGACATAATCTCCCATGGTGGGGGTTCAATTCGGTTTGCGCAATAACCCTAATATTTTAGATTGATTGTACCCTTCATTCGGCCTACTATACTGTAATCTACATGACTGACATGCCATCCTCGCTTACCATGAGGTATGGGGCTCCAGTAGGACCGGTGGCAATCTTCTTGTTCATCCCTCCATCCGCTTCTCCATCCCCCACTTCTACGAAAGCATAGCTAGAATCACGTATATAATATCTAGAGATATTCCCCCTCTCCTTTACACCATGCTTCTCTCCCCTCTTCGTCATGCATCTTCCCCTCCGTCAAGCATCTCTGCTTCTCCGTCAAGCATATTATGATAATCCACCATAGGTCGATCTAACCAGATTGCAGTCAATTGGTCATGTTCAATCCTGGTTAGTGGCTTGTTTCCTTCTTAGCTTGTCTTTTTTGCTGGCATCTCTTATTGGTTAGTCAATATCTATATGGTCAGTGAATCTAGACGGTCAGTTCAGGGGGCTAGGGCTATAGATTGGGGCAAGGACCCCCGCACCGCACTACACTGAATAAATATTCAAAAAATATAGGCCCGGTAGGGTGAGCTTGCCAAACTCTCGACAAAGGAGAGGGACTCAGCCGAGGTTACGAGGTCGAGGAAGTTCTTGCTTGCCCGCATCGGGAAAGGTGGCGTAAGGCCGCTCTATTCTTAAATAGAGGATGCGCAAGCGAGCTCAACCAATGGGACGCCATCAAGGATAAAGGATGGCTCACCTGACAAAGGAAGGTGAGGAAGGCTCAGGCCTTCTATTTTGACTGACTGCTATCTGGGGCTGGGCCAAAGGTGATTCGTTTCTCCCCCGACTGGTCCCTTTCATCGCTATTCCTACTGGACCAATTCAGGAATAGATTGAACTTTTAAACGATGGCAGGGAAACACTAACTCTCCGCCTTGGTGCCTCACTCTCACTTAGCCTTCGGTTCACATGGCAGATGTATATCAATTCACTCAAGACCAGGTAGGCATCAGGTGGGTATTTTTCACTCTGGTCAGGTGCGACAAATCACACCATTCTTTTTTTTCTAGACCAAACCATTGAAAACGAAGAATAAGTGGGTGATACGCAAAAATGAATTAAGGAGTAGGGCCACCCCCTAAGCTTGTCAGGCATCTTACAAACAATAAAGGCGTACCTGGCAGCAGTGCACTAACATATCTCTCGGTGAACCAACTATTATTCTTTGGCTTTGGGCATTGGTACGAGATCGAAATGAATGCTCCCCAACTATTTGACAAGCGTCCACTGAAATTTCCATATAAGCTCCTTAGCCTTATATATGAAACTGCGATTAACTATGATCGAGTGAGATGGGAGTGGGAACATTGGAGACCAACCTGACCTTAGTAACGCTAGCCACCGCTTCTATTCAGGGATCCAACCATCTATCTAAGAAACCTATCTTATTCCTTATTCTTGGTTACACCTTGTCGATCTATAGCAAGCAGTACATTCAGAGCTACTTAAACACTTTCCTCTCCCCTTGGTCGAGCACTTCGTTCCTGGGTGATCCATTTCCGTGTCGTTTATGGTATGTTGAACGACGTTTACGATATTACAATAATGCAAAAAGTATTATTATTATATTTCATAAAATAATATGATAATATTAATAATACTCACTAAGAAACTAAGAACACATCGCAACATTTCATAATTTATTGTAACATATATAGACATGTAGATGCTTATGTGATTTCCGCATGAAGCTAGAGACAGGTGACAGGAAAGGAGCTAAAAAAAGTATTGGCAGGTAAAGTTACAGTAGTACAGAGACAGAGTACAGATACAGCCACAACAAGCAGATCTCAGAAGCAGGATGGAGGAAGAGTTGGGCTATCACAGTAAAGAGGGGGAAATCAGAGAAGAGCACTTCAGGCCTAGTAATCTAGATAAAGGGACTAGTGGGCACAAAGGCAGTGTGGAGCATGCAAATTTGGAGGAGACTATGACAAGTCTCAGGAGGGAAGTCTTCAGTGTAAGAGCTTATAATGAAAGAATCTTGAAGGCACAATAAAAGTAGAACCAGATCATGAGCATATAGTGGAGAGCCTTAAGCAGATTCAAAGAGAGCAGAGATCAGCTTCCAGACATGATAGAGATGACAGATGGCATTCACACAGGGAGCAACTGGAGCATTCCTTTATATTCTTTTACTTACTTGCTTTCTCTCTCTTTTACTGAGCTAATCAACAGTATAGGTGAAGCATAATCACTAGCATTATTGCTATTCGAAGGTAAGCTGTTAAGCCGTGTGGTAGCTGTAAAGGGTATGGGGCATGAGAACCGTAAGGGAGAGATCAAGAGAGAGATGGAACCATAAGGGCCGTTAAGGGCTCAGTCGAGGTTACAACGTCGAGGGATTGGATCGATAGATGGGAATCGTAAATCATAAGAGATCAAGAGGTGACAAGTAGTGCACCATTGGTAAGCGTGTGGTAGCGTAAGGGGTAGGGTGAGAACCGTAGGGGATAGATCGAGTGAGAGAGATGGGAATTTCACTAACGAAATTGGGCGTATCCAGATGATAGAGAGATAATGTGAACGTGGCCTATGAGTAAAAAGCTGTGAATGCACTCGCCCTCCTTATGTCAGGCGAGCCATACGTCCTATCAAGATGGTAATTTCATTAATGAAAGGTTCCGTGTCGAGATGATAGATAGTTTGAACCTAGCCCAAGCGAATATGGGAATTTCGGTACATAAAGTGGGCGTATCAAGATGACAGATAGTGTGAAGGTGGCCCAATAAATTGGGGAATTCGTGAGAGGAAAGGTGGTGTATAGTTAGTTTCTACCCTGCCCATTCCTCCATGGACCACCCCGTCAAAGTGGGGAAATTAAGTAATAAAAGGTGGCCTATCAGGCCTATTAGTTATTCATTAGCAGCCCTTATACCCGGTCCGTCAACCCGTCATTTTGACAGCTTCTATTTTTCCCCTCGGTGAGGTCAGGATTCTCTATTCAATTTTTGTTTTACCCGTATTTTTCAAATCTTTCCATCTGGGCTGTAGTGAATGGACAAAAATCTCTAGTTGTTATTAGCTATCAAAGCCTAATAGATGAGCTACCTGAGACCGTATCGTTAACTGCCATATATAGGCTTCACCTAATAGAATTTGAGTTTGCGAAACTCTAAAGGACAATATATACGACTTTCTTTCATTTAATGTCTATTTGTAGGCTAATTATTTTTAGGGATAATTTATCCAAAGATAAATTTTGAAATATTCAACAAACTCTATAAAGAAACAATAACTATTGGCAAAATGTTTATATTGATTTTACAAAAAGCTATGTTGTGTGATTGTGTAGGTTAATAGAAATTTTATAGGGATTTTAGTTTTACTAAGAGGTATGTTGTAACTAATTCGTTTGTGGTATTTGTGAAATAATTGTACATGGTGTAATAATATATATTATATATATAATATATATAATATATAATATATTAATATATATATATTATATATATATATATATATATATATTGTGTGTGTGTGTGTGGTGTGTGAAATAGTCCAACAACAAACATATTTTGTTTTTATTCTCCATAAATTATACCTCTTTTTGCCCTTATATTTTATTTTTGAAATCTATGTATTCAGTATTTGTTACCAAACTAGTGTAAAGCTATATAAATCAAATGGTTTGTAAACACTCACAATCATCAATCATAATAAACATTTAAACACTCTATTATACATCTCACATTGCTAAAATTTTAAAAATCATAACTAACTAAATTATAAGTTTGTTTTAAATTATTGTTTAATTATTAATTGTAAAAAGATTCAATATAAGAGTTAAACATATATATATATAAACATGGAGCAAGACTGTTAGTTATGAAGATTTAAGCCCACTTTATATGGATAGTTTTAACTTTGTAAAGAGATTTTGTTATAATAATATGTACCAATACTATGACTTATCTCTACTACATACCAAAAAACTATAACTAATTTTATAAACACTATTCATATAATTATATATATATATATATACTAAATCACAATCTTTAATTTGTTATACTCATTATAAATATTTTAAAATTTTCATGCAGTTAATCCATACCATTTATTTAATAAATATTAAATAATTAAATTCAATTTTAATGTATTTCAAAAAATTAAATATCATTTGCTATAATAAATACATTTATTTTTAATTCAAAATGTCATAAATAAATGCAAAGCAATTATGATTTTTTTTGGGGCAAATTAATATGCGTTGTTCTCTTAAAATCGATAATTGTATAAGATGTTTTTAAAACCAATTTATTTTTTAAAGATATTAAAAAAGAGATATTAAATAATATTATTTAAATATTCCATAATTTTATAAATTTCTTTTTAATTTTAAATTTAGTAATTTTTTAAAAAAATTTAAAGAGAGGTTTATTGTTTAATTCTATCTCAATATAATCTATTCTATCTTTTTATTTATCTATTTAAACAAATACTTAATAGTTACAATTATATTTACAAATTATAAATACATATTTATCTGGAAAGTGTTCTTTTTTTGAAAGTGGTTAGGCTAGGTATTGTCTACCTTTTTCATCTTCATTTGACAATTTTCCATCTTTTGTTTTGACATGGGTCAAATTCAACTTAAGAAAAAAAACGAATTACACATCTTATTGTAAAATTGACCATTTTTCTAAATAAAATTTTCGTATATATAAATGAATGCTATAAATAATAATGACAAACTTATCATGGAAGAACTTATTAGAATTGGAATAATCTCAAATCCCTAGGAAATTGGTGGGTGGGGAGTTAGCTGGCACAAATATAATTTTTTAAATTTATTAAAAGTAATGGACCATTTTGCTAAATAAAATTTGCTTATATATAAATGGATGTTATAAATAATAATGGGGAACTTATCATGGCGGAACTTATTAGAATTGGAATAATCTCAAATCCTTAGGAAATTGGTGGGCAGAGAGACAAGTGGCACAAATCTAATTTTTAAAATTTATTAAAAGTCAATGCAACCTAAAAAACTCTATAATACACTACAATCATCAATAAACATTTCACCACATCACTTATTAAGGCATAAGTTTACATACAAAAATAAGTGCATATGTATATATGCTTATGCAGAAAGAAGAATACATATATCCATTTGCATATATGAGCTAAATAACACATAAGGTCTCAACACCAATCAACATACAAATAAAAATACAACCACCTAAAAGTGAAACAGAAACAAAAAATAAAAATAAAAAAAAAATAGAAGAAATCAACCCAAAATTCATAAATGCAATAGTTGGATATTCCTTTGTATTAATATTGTGCTTCTCGCAATGGGTCCCTTGGAGGTCCACATTAACCTGTTAGAAATTCTTATCAATAATGATAATGTGAATGGTAAGGATTTAACCTCCATGAAATATTTGCGGATATATATAGGAAGTTTAGATGGAAGGATGTATGTTGACACTTTTTTAATTGAGGGCATAGATTGATTCTCAAGGGACTATACTCGGGATATGCTTCTTCTTAAATTTCGAAAGTTTAGATGGAAGGAGGTATGTTGAATCTTTTTTAATTGAGGACCTAGATTGATTCTCAAGGGAAGTTTTGGATGGAAGGAGGTATATTGAATCTTTTTTAATTGAGGGCGTAGATTGATTCTCAAGGGAATATGCTCAGGATATGCTTCTTAAATTTTATCAAGGGATATGGTGTATTATAGAGTTTGTTAGGTTGCATTAACTTTTAATAAATTTAAAAAATTATATTTGTGCCACTTGACTCCCCACCCATCAATTTCCTATGGATTTGGGATTATTCCAAATTCAATAATTTCCTCCTGTTGATATTATTCAATTCTAATAAGTTCCTCATTATTATTTATAACATTCATATTATATATATATATATATATATAATATATATATATATATAAGAGAGAGAGAGAGAGAGAGAGAGAGAGAGAGAAATGATCCATTACTTTTAATAAATTTAAAAATTAGATCCGTGCCACGTAGCTCCCCACCCACCAATTTTCTAGGGATTTGAGATTATTCCATTTCTAATAAGTTCCTTCATGTTGAGATTATTCCAATTCTAATAAGTTCCTAGTTATTATTTATAACATTCATTTAATATAAGAAAAAATTATTTATCAAAATGATCCATTACTTTTAATAAATTTAAAAAATTATATTTGTGCCAAGTAGTTACCCACCCACCAATTTCCTAGGGATTTGAGATTATCCCAATTCTAATCAACTTCTCGTTATTATTAATAACATTCATTTTAATATAAGAAAACTTTATTTAGCAAAATGGTCAATTACTTTTACTAAATTTAAAAAATTATATTCAAGCTACCTGTCTCCCCACCCACCAATTTCCTAGGGATTTGAGATTATTCAAATTCTAATAAGTTCCTCCATGTTGATATTATTTCCAATTCTAATAAATTGTTCATTATATTTATAAGATTCATTCTAATATAAGAAAATTTTATTAAGCAAAATGGTCCATTACTTTTAATTAAATTAAAAAAATTACATTTATGGCTCCCCACCCACCAATAGGGATTTGAGATTATTCAAAATTGTAATAAGATGTTGAGATTATTCCAATTCTAATAAGATTACTCATTATTTATTTGTAACATTTCATTTTATATGAAAATTTTATTTCACAAATGGTCATTACTTTTTAATAAATTTAAAAATTATTATTCGTGTCAAGTAGCTCCCTCACCCACCAATTTCTTAAGGAATTGAGATTATTTCAATTAAAATGAGTTCCTCCATGTTCATAATTTATTCCAATTATAATAATTCATTATTATTTATAACATTATTTATATATAAGAAAATTTTATTTAGAAAAATGGTCCATTAATTTTAATAAATTAAAAAAAAATAGATTTGTGCCACTTGGCTCCCCGCCCACCAATTTCCTAGGGATTTGAGATTATTCCAATTCTAATAAGTTCCTCCATGATAAGCTACTCATTATTATTTATAACATTCATTTATATCTAATAAAATATATAACAAGGTATTTTCCTATGTCTTCACTATGGTGCAAATAAGTTCCATATTATGGCATTAAGATGTCCTTCAACGTGTTCGAAGATCATGTTGTCTACTCCAATCTTCTACTCACGCTGAAGAATATGGACTACAAGTTGTTAATGCTACATTTTCTTCCATTAATAACGACATTTTCCATACCATATATAACAAGGTATTTTCCTATAATCGTGGCACAACTTACTTCCCTGTTTGCTTTGCTAGTATCTGAACATACATATATGTGTATGCTGCCACAAGTGTCTCATAGTTGCAAATTTAATGTGGACAACCTCTATAAAAAGTGTGGCCATTTGATATTGGATCACGAGGATGACATACAAGACCTTGACTCTCGAGAGGAATATGTTTCACCCAAAATGGAGGAGTAAAAGGTTTGACTAGCTTATGCCATGCATCTCCATGACATCAATTATGTTTCCTCTATAAGGTTAGTAACTGAGTGTGGTTTAGATGTTTATATTTTGAAGGTGTGTTCTATGGAAAATCTCTTTACTTTTCAAATACAAGTGTATAAATGTAGCTTAGCTATGAATTTGGTTTGTCCTAGGTTTTTAGTGTAGGATTAATATAGAATTAGGTAAAGTAGCATGAATGAATTTGTGCTCTAAAATTAATTAGCAATCATTTAATAACAAATTTTAAAATTGCAAACTGATCTTATTAGTTTTTTAATATTGATCTATTTTAATCACAAATTTAAGAAGTGTTTAGAGTGATATAATTTGTTCTTGTGTAAGTTATTTTTTTAATGAAAATTTTGAAAAAAAAAAATGTTTGCATCTCAAAGATAAAATTGACAAAAAAATATAGCCCAAATATAAAATAATGACATTACTTAAAATGCTTAAAAATGTTTTAACCATGAAAATTTATTTCCTTTCATTGTACATATTAGTTGACATTGAAATATTTTACTTAAATTAGCATTAAAATATTTTACTTATGAAGTACATTGTTTATATTAATAAGTTCCTCCATGATTAATAAATTATGATTTATAAATTATGGTTGATGTTTTGAAATGTATTTCTATTTTTAAATTTGAAATGAATTATGTTGCAAATTGATTATAAGTAAAATAGATGAAGTAAAAATATAAAATTGTGTTTTTTTTTTAAATTTAGTTATTAATTTTTGAAATATATCATACATAAAAAATTGTAAATTTATTGATTTAAAATTCCATTAATAATATTTCACATGCTATAGTTTTTAAAAAATTAATATATTCAAACGGGCCTATATTAAATGAATTTATGAATTTACAAACGCTTATTTCATTTTATTTTATTTTATATGAATTTATTTTTGAAAAAATTATTATCTATTATTCGTTTGTTTTTAAGATTTTGCACTATATTTTGAATTTATTTTTCATTGAAAAAGTCTATAAAATAATAATTTATAGGGTTTATTAATATAAGGCTGCATATTCCTAAGGTATAATATTATACATAAGGTTTATAGTATTAATATTTAGGTTTAATATAAATCGATTGGTTTTATAATCATGGTCAACCATGTCCTAGTGTCACATTGTGACAAAGGTTGTCTCAACCATTGTCAAACATAGTCAATAACGATAAAACATGGTGAACCATGGTCACATTGTGACTGGTCCAATGTCACATTGTCACAACCATGGTCATCATGGTCATCCATGGTCCAACATTGCATTGTGACATAGATTGTCTCAATATGGAGATCAACCATGGTCGACAATGGTCATCCATTGTCCAACATCACATTATGACAAACGTTGCCTCAATATGAAAATCAATCATGGGCAACCATATTCCATTGTCACATTATGACAAATATTTATCTTAGGGTTTATAATATTTATCTTAGAGTTTATATTCCTTGGGTTTATAATATTTATCCCTTGGGTTTAATATTATTGACTTAGATTTATAACCCCTTACGTTTATTATTTCCTTTGGTTTATAATATTTATCTTAGGGTTTATATACCTTAGGTTTCTAATATTAATCCCTTGGGTTAAATATTATTTCCTTGGGTTTATATTACCAATCCCTTGAGTTTTTAATCCCTTGGGGCTTTAGTATTTATCCCTTGTGTTTATTATTCCCTTGGGTTTATAATATCAATCCCTTTAGGGTTTATATACCTTACATTAATAAAATTAATCCCTCATGTTTAATATTATTCCCTTGGGTTTATAATACCTTTGTGTTCAATCATGGTCAACCATGGTCACATTGTGACAAGGACTATCTCTTGGTCCAATGTCACATTGTCACAACCACGATCATCCATGGTCAACCATGATCCAACATCGCATTATGAAAAATATTGTCTCAATATGGAGATCAACCATGTTCAATGATGGTCAGCCATTTTCCAACGTTGCATTGTGACAAACGTTGTATCAATATCAAAATGAATCATGGTCAACCATATTCCAATGTTGCATTATGTCAAATATTGATCTTAAGGTTTACATTTTTTAGGTTTATAATATTTATCCCTTGGGTTTAATATTATTCCCTTGGGTTTATAATCAATTGGGTTTATTATTACCTTGGGTTTATAATATTTATCGTAAGGTTTATATACCTTGTGTTTATAATATTAATCCCTTGGGTTTAATATTATTCCATTGTGTTTATATTATCAATCCGTTGGGTTTTTAATCCCTTAGGCTTTTAGTATTAATCCCTTGAGTTTATTATTCCCTTGGGTTTATAATATCACTCCCTTTAGGGTTTATATACCTTGCATTTATAATATCAATCCCTTGAGTTTAATATTATTCCCTTCGGTTTATAATACTTTTGGATTTTATAATTAATCCGTTGGGTTTATTATTCCCTCCGATTTATAATATCAATCCATTGGGTTTACTTGGTTCATATTCCTAGGGTATAATATTATTCATACATTTTATAATATTAATGCTAGGGTTTAAAATAAATCCCTTGGGTTTACAATCATGGTCGTCCATGGTCAACGATTTTCCAATGTCATAATGTGCCAAAGATTGTCTCAATATTAAAATCGACCATGGTCAACCATGGCCCAATGTCATATTGTGACCAACATTATCTCAGTATGAAAATCAATGAAGGTAAATCATGGTCAACCATGTTTATTTTAAGGTTTATTTGTCTCAATATGAAAATCAATCATGGTCAACCATATTCCAATGTTGCATTGTGAAAAATATTTATGTTAGGTTTTATATTACTTGGGTTTATAATGTTTATCCCTTGGGTTTAATATTATTCCCTTGGGTTTATAATCCCTTGGGTTTATTATTCCCTTGTGTTTATAACATTTATCTTAGGGTTTATATAACTTGTGTTTATAATATTAATCTCTTGGGTTTAATATTATTCCATTGTGTTTATATTATCAATCCCTTAAGTTTCAGTATTAATCTAATCTAGGTGGATGTTGGTGGCCACCCACCTATCCCACTTGGACCCCCACAACTGTCTCTTTCAGTTTTTCAGTTTCCTAAATTGTAGCGCAGTTTACTATTTTTGGTAGTTTTTCAGGTCCTGAACTTCGAGAGCCGTTTTCAGGCCCTAAACGACGTTTTTTTGTAAATATGTGAGCAACATGGGTCCATGGACCAATGTTTCTCTTCTCAAAGTTGTATTCCTCATATAGATATTTGTAACAAGCTATTTTGCACGTCAAACGGAGATTGTATGCCAATGTTATGACCCCATGGAGTTGATGTACCAATTTACCCAAATGGGGCCCACAGTTTGGCGTTTCATCTCCTAGGGTTAGGTTTTTGGATGTTTAGGGTTTTCCATTGTTTCTCAACAATAAATAGGCCTCCTAACCTCATTGTAACTTAGTTCAGAGGCATGTGGCTGCCACATCTCTTCTCAAAGATAAGATACCATCACCCTAGCTGGTTTATTTCCATTTCTATTTGTAAGGATATTTTAGTATTTTACATTAATGAAATGAAGTATTAATTTTGCTTCATCTCTGTCTTTATGGTTATATTTGTAATTTGTTGCATTCTTGTCTAAATCTAGATCAGTGGTGTTAGAGCGGGTCTGCATTTTCTCTTTTTTTATTTGCATGTCCCCAACGAGGTTTGGATATAAGGAGTTAGGGCTTGAATTGGTCGAACCTTTGCAAGACCAGCCTCACAAATCCTGACACCTCCCATGGCAGATGAAAAGAAAAACGAGGGGGCAAGAGATCCTATCAAAATCTTTCTCAAAGAAGCCCTTGAGTGACAAAGGAGCGTCATGATGGATAGCTTTGCCCAGATCCTTCAGCGGCTACCCAGGCATGATGCATCGACTTCCAACGGCTACTTTGGAAATGCAACAACCTTTAAGGTATGAGTTAATTTTGAAATCGCCATATTGGAGGGTTAGATAGATGCAAATGCCGTAGATAAATGGTTAAATCTACTATAAGGGTATTTTTCTATTCATGATTTTTCCAGTCGGGAAAATATTATTTTCACTCTTCTCAAAGTAGCCCCTCACGTCAAGGACTAGTTGGAAACCTACTGCGAGCAGAAGGATGAAAGTACGAACTCGTTGTTTTCAGCCACTCCCACTTGGAAGTCTTTTTGGGACGCCGTCAAGGATCAGTATTACCCTGTCAAAAGATATGACGACAAATACATAAAGTGGACCATGCTGCGACAGGGAAGGGACCAAGATGTGCTGGAGTTCACAAACATTTTTCATACCCTTTGCACATAGTTGGGTATCAAGGATTCTGAGCTGCATTTGGTACTCAAATACAGCGGTTGCCTACATAGGTACATCCAAGGTGAGATGGACTTCCTGAACATCTCCTTGCTTGGCATGACGTATCGATATGCTATCAAGATTGAGCAGAATTTTAAACAGAAGAAGCGAGACTTTGGATCTGCAAATCCGAAGACCGAAGGACAAATCCAAGGTGGGGTGAACTAAGACAACCCATCGAAGCCGCAAGAAAATAACAACACCATGAAGTCAAAGAAGGACACAAGAAAGTGGTGTGAGTACGACAAGAGCCCCACTCACAACACAAGTGAGTGTCAGACCAAGCAGTCATTGGTGGCCGAGTTGAAGGCTTCAGAATCAAATGCATGTTCCAACCCTGAGTCAGAACCCGATAAGGGAAATGGCAAAGGGAAGAAGATCATTGACACAGAGCCTAGCACCACTGTTGCCACTGCCAAGATCCAGAAGAATGAGCCCAAAGATCCAGAGCAGGGGAGGTGTCTTTTCCACTCACAGATGTGGGTGAAGGGTTCATGCTGCAATTCATTGTTGACAGTGGGATCCAGAAGAACCTCATTTCAGTAGACGTCATGAAGCAGTTGGGCCTACTGACTACACCACACCCGCAGTCGTACAGTATTGAGTGACTTCACCAAGGATGAGATCTCCGAGTCTGCCAACAAAGCCGCCTTCTCTATAGCATCAAGCCCTTCATAGATGAGGTATTGTGTGATGTTACACCTCCTGATATTTGTGATGTACTATTAGGCCAACGGTACTTATGAAGGTGACATGCTATGTATGAGTCATGGCCTCACACTGTTATTATTTCTTTGTGTGATCCATTATACAGGATAAGTGAGGTGGCCCCACCTACTGTCACTTATTTTATCTCTTCTAAGAAAGGAAGTAAGATCATCTCCCAGACTAGGAAATTTATTTTATGTCTAGTTCACTCCCAAAGTAAGGGGAAGATCGTCACCACATCCATGACCTTGGGGAAGCGTTCCTCCATGCAGCAATAACAACAAATTGATATGCTCGTGAAGGCAGACAGGAACATCTTATCCTCACCCACAGGGATACCATTGCACTATCAGGTCAAGCATTCATTTGATCTGACTCCCAGAGCACCTCTACCCAACGGGCCGATATATCACCACTCCATTCTGAAAAATGATAAGTGCAAGAAGTGACATGGTCCTTACACCAATACCAACGTTGTGGTGAACAATGCTTCGGAGCACATCATCCCCCCACTCCTTTCCTTGCACCAAGTGTTCAATGTGCGCTGCCCTCTACCATGCTTCCCACCATTACGAGACGCATCAAAGATTGCAGAACAGCTCACTAGTGACCAAGTTCAACAGTTGGAGGAACTCAACGCAATG
Organism: Pinus taeda; assembly: GCA_000404065.3. Taxonomy (NCBI): domain Eukaryota; kingdom Viridiplantae; phylum Streptophyta; class Pinopsida; order Pinales; family Pinaceae; genus Pinus; species Pinus taeda. The sequence goes on from APFE031463893.1 coordinate 141,668, forward strand.
GGGGCCATTGCTTCCTAAGGGGGGAGAAATGATCCAGGTGGATGTTGGTGGCCACCCACCTATCCCACTTGGACCCCCACAACTATCTCTTTCAGTTTTTCAGTTTCCTAAATTGTAGCACAGTTTACTATTTTTGGCAGTTTTTCGAGTCCTGAACTTCCAAAGCCGTTTTGAGGACCTAAATGACGTTTTTTGGGAAATATGAGAGCATCATGGAACAATGGACCAATTTTTCTCTTCCCAAAGTTGTATTCCTTAGATAGATATTTCTAACGAGCTATTGTGCGTGTCAAACAGAGATCGTATGACAAATTTACAACCCCGAGAAGTTGATGTGCCATTTTGCTCAAACGAGGCCCACAGTGTGTCGTTTCATCTCCTATGGTTAGGTTTTTTTATTTTTAGGGTTTTCCATTGTTTCTCAATAATAAATAGACCTCTGAGCCTCATTGTAACATAGTTCAGAGGCATGTAGCCACCACATCTCTTCTCAAAGATAAGCTACCATCGCCCTAGCTCGTTTATTTCCATTTCTGTTCGTAAGCATATTTCAGTATTTTACATTAATGAAATGAAGTATTATTTCCGTTGCAGCTATGTGTTTATGGTTATATCTGTAATTTGTTGCGTTCCTGTCTAAATCCGGATCATAATCCCTTGGGTTTATTATTCCTTTTGGTTTAATATTATTCCCTATGTTTATATTATCAATCCCTTGGGTTTTAGTATTAATCCCTTGGGTTTATAATATCAATCCCTTTATGATTTATATACCTTTCATTTATAATATTAATCCCTTGGGTTTAAGATTATTCCCTTGGGTTTATAATACCTTTGAGTTCAATCATGGTGCACCATGGTCAACCATGGTCACATTGTGACAAAGACTATCTTTTGGTCCCACATCACATTGTTACAACGATGATCATCCATGGGAAACCATGGTCCAACATCGTATTGTGACAAAGATTGCCTCAATATGGAGATCAACCATAGTAAAGGATGGTCAACCATTATTCAATGTTGCATTGTGCAAACGTTGTCTTAATATGAAAATAACTCATGGTCAACCATATTCCAATGTCGCATTGTGACAAATGCTTATCATAGGGTTTATAATATTTATCTTAGAGTTTATATTCCTTGGGTTTATAATGTTTATCCCTTGGGTTTAATATTATTCCCTTGTGTTTATAATCGCTTGTGTTTATTATTCCCTTGGGTTTATAATATTTGTCTTATGGTTTATATACTCGTGGTTTATAATATTAATCCCTTGGGTTTATAATAATAATCCCTTTAGGGTTTATATACCTTTCATTTATACTATTTTTCATTCGGGTTTATAATACCTTTGAGTTTTAGAATTAATCCCTTAAGTTTATTATTCCCTTCGGTTTATAATATCAATCCCTTGAGTTTATTTAGTTAATATTCCTTGGGTACAATATTATTAATAGGGTTTATAATATTAATTAAAGGGTTTAATATAAATGACTTGGGTTTACAATCATGGTAATTCATGGTCAATGATGGTCCAATCTCACAATGTGCCAAAGATTGTCACAATATGAAAATCAACCATGGTCAACCACGGTCCCACATCACATTGTGACAAACATCATCCCAGTATGAAAATCGTTCATGGTAAATCATGGTCAAGCATGTTTATTTTAAAGTTTATAAATTTATATTATGCTTTTTATAGCTTGGTTTTATAATATTTATCACTTGGAAGAGGCTAGCATTTAATAACTGTGTTCTGGTGGAGTGTTTAAAGTTGAATTTCCTATCAACCACATTTAAATTGTTGTTTGATTTTTATTAAATGTATATTTCATAATTGCTTCATTATTATTTATTAAATGATTATTAATATAATTTTTTAAATGATTATCAATATAATTGTTGTTATTATCTTTCTTTCTTTATTATTTATTATTATTATTTAAATATAATAGTAATAATATAATATTAATTATTATTAATATGGTTCCTATATTTATATTAATATTATTGATAATAACATTATGTTAGAAAATTATACATCACAGAGAAATGGAACACATAAAATATTGGAGAAACATAAACACAGAAAATGCATAAAACAAGAGAGACATAGATATACATGGTTCACCCAATTTGAGCTATGTCCACAAAGAAAGAGCTAGTCCTTCCTTTTATATTATCCATCAAAATGAAGAGATACAACCTACAACAGATCCGTTGTAATTCCCTCTTCGCTTTAACACAATCTCCTCTCTCTTTCTCACTCAAAATATACATCTACATAGTCGCAATACAATTACCTCATATATAGGCAGTGGTTGTCTTCTAGGGATAAAAAAATTAAATTAAACATTACTTCTACCTTCAGATGATCACCATCATCGCCTCCCACTGAACTCCCCTAGCGGCGAACAAACGGGTGGCGTCGCTGCCCCATTATGAACTAGGGTCCAATGTGGCGATACCTATGAATAAAGAAGATAATCAGGCTCCACATCCAACACATTAATAACATTAATTCTTAATATTATTGATAATTGATATATGTGCTTGATATAGTTCTATCGACATTTATCAACCTCATTTATTAATGTGGTTGTGTTAGTCTAGAATTTTCATAGTAGTATACACAAATCAATTATTGAGATTTATTTTCAAAGAAGTTATGTCTTTTTTATCCTTTTAATTAAATTAATTAATTAAGAAAATGTTATATGAACAAGTGTCATATGAAATGAGTTATGTTTTTTTGGGTATTGATAAGCCATAGTAATGGCCCATGATATTATTACAAAACCTATTTACAAATTAAGAATATCCACGATGAAGTGGGATAAATATATTTAGTTAATTTTTAATATCTAAATTAAAATTAAGTTGGTTATTTATTTATTTATTTTTAATTATTTTGAATAATATAATAATAATATATTTAGTTTAATTTTAATATTATGGCTAAATTAGATATTGAATTGAATATAATACTTTTTCATTTAAAGTTTCTAAAGGTATCTATACTTTAATCCTCTTTAAATTTAACCTACATAAGATTTTTACGGAGAAACACATATTTTTAACTATTGTGTTTATATATATAATAATATATATATATATATTATATATTATATATATATATATTAAATTTCTCTCCTTTATATATATACTTTGTTAATATGAAATTGAGATTTATAATTTTCCATTCCACATACAAAAGAAATATATCTAAAATAAACAATTCAATAATGTGAAAATTTTCTAAACTATAAATGCATAGCATATATTTAATAGGTACTCCTTCAAATCAAGAGTGAGGGGTTTTTACTTATTGTTTCAAATTAAAAATGGGGAAAATATTTACTCACTCATTATTAAAGAAAAGTACAACATAATAACAAAATTATTAACAATGTTAACATTCGAGTGATAAAAAATTATCACATCAATTAAATAACTCACTTTCATTTACAATAAATATTTCCATTTAAAAAAATATAATGTAATTATATTATTTTTTTAAATATAATTATATTTTAAGTTATTTATAAAAAGTTTCTAGTTAATCAAATTCACTTTTTAATTAGCGTCCACATGGGGATAGCTCAAGCGGCAATGGCCGTGGAATGAAGTCTCACCGAACCGGAAGTCTTGGGTTCAAATCTTGGGCTACCCTTCCCCCTGAAGGGTACTTAATGCACATGTAAATCGGAGAGTCCCACCCCAGCCTACAAAAAAAAAAAAAAATCACTTTTAATTAGCATTATTTTAAAAAGAATCACATTTAAATCTTTATATTAATAAAAACTTGATAATCTTAATTTTTACAATTATATTACATATTTAAGTGACTAAGAAATAATAAATAAATATGCATCACTATAATATGACATTGAAATAAAATATAAATAAACATGCTCATGCAACTGATCAATTATAGATGTCATAAAAACTTTTATAAGAAAATAATCTTATTTTATTAAAATATAATGAATTATCTTCATCTTGGAACTAGGAAAGGTTCATGGGTTTTACATAGGTTGATTCTGATACATGTAATGTGCAGTCAAATATTTAATTATACGTCATGAATAAAACCTAAATATATTTGGTTTTATGATGTGGTTATGGAGCTTGATGTTCAAAATCCATGATATCTGTGATGTACTGGGAGCGAACACCTTAAATTAAATTTCATTTAAACAAACCATTTTTGGCAAGGCATTTTAAACTATTCTTGATGCTACCATACTGATAAGTATGATATGATTTATTATAAATTATTTATTTTTAAATATTTCCTTCAGGTATTTAAGGGATTTTTTAGGTAAAATGATATAAAATGTTTAATTGAAAAATCAAATGGGATTAATTTTGATTCTTTTCACCCAATTTACAGCTAGATCATAACCTAGCCAATTCTTTATATAACATAAAATATCTTGATTTTTGGTCAAGTTTGTATAGAAATTATGGCTCTGACGATTCTTAAGATAACTCCTACACAAAATTGCTTTAACTAATTATGATAAAGTCTCACCTTAAATCATGTTCACCGAGAGGTTATTGGGCATTGTTTTGTTTAGAAAAGGAAATCCTTAAGAGACAAACTTCTTAATTACGATTAGCTTACATGATCACTCATTATTTTGGGACCCCCACATGACCTATGCAAAGGTAGTCGTAATTACTTCAAGAAAGATGATAAAGAAGAAAGAAAATTTTAACTTCCACAAGGCTAAAGCCTATGGGGCCCGTTTTAAATTGAAAAACTTGAAAAAAAAGTATTCACCTCAAGAGATTTAATCCTCTTCAAAATTGATCTATATTGGTTCTATATATGCATATAGCATGTGTAACTTTTCATTTTTAAAACTGTATTTTTGAATGAGTAAATGGATACAATTCCTTGAAAGTTTACTTGGACAATTGGATTGTGTAAACTACACCACATAAATTTTCAATTCCAACAAATCTTTGCTAGAAAAAAAATTAATTTTAATTTTAAACTAGAGTTAGTGGCTCTAGGAAAATGGTTCCAAATTAATTTAAAATTTTTAAAAGGAGATAGCTAAAATTCTAAAACAAACCCCCTTCTTTATGTTGATTGCAGAATATCATGGAATTTGAAGGTCACTCCAGTGACACATGTTCTTTATTTAATCTACTATCAACATACAATCACTTTAGTCATTTCCTTTGTGCAATTACATTTTTGGTACGTCAGTGCCCACGATGACCTATGGTAATGTTTCTCCTCATTATCTTGCATGTTATAGATTGAATGTAATATGTATATAATATTTTGACATAGTGGTATGATTGGAAAAAAATGATTTGGCGAGGTGGTTCAAGCAACATCTGTTTGGCACAAGTGTGAGACTATTGCAAGCCTGAACACATTTTCTCCCCTCCATCCTTCACCCTTTAAGTTGTTAACTTTCATTTGCAGCAACATTTTTGCAATAACATTATAGGCACGTTCAATTTCTTCTGTGTATCTTTGCACCACTAAAGGCAATTGCTAGTTTATATTAAGATTATATTAAATTTATTGAATTATAACAAACAAACAAAAATGTACATATTTATATAAAATTTAAATTTAATTAAATATTTTACAACATCAAATGATTGATACGACGTTGATGAATTATCATAAAAGACGTTAATCATTTCAACGTTATCACCATAAAACATAATCCGAGAGAAACATCGATAAAACATAAAATGGTTTCAAACACAAAATTGAAATATTTAAGTATTGAATACATGCATATAATCAATTTAATGTTTGTTGGGTAAGGAGTATTTCATTAGCCTTAGATTTTGTAATTTATAATTAAGTTTTTTAAAAGTGTTATTTTAATATTTTTAAGTATTTTTTGTGTAAGTTTGTCAATACCTTTCTTCTCTATTAATCATATGTAAGGAAGGTTACAAAGTATATGTCCAGTGGCCTCAACCTGCCCAAAGGAAACCATGTCTGTTGGGCACCGATCAACATCATATGTCATCAAAAACATAAACAGTTTGAGTATGTCCATCCAAGCTATATAAGCTACTCTGTCTACTATATGCTTAAACTTACTACTCATAATATAAATGTTATCCAACCAAATCATTGTAACAAAAACATCAAAAAGCTTTCAGGAGGTTCATAACTTCTCGACAATGAACCATGTGATGATTCTATAGGAGCCAGGTCCTTTGTACTGGACCTTGGAATTTCATTTTGCTGCAAGCTTTGTAGTTGTTTTTCCATGTGACCAAGGCAGACATTCTACTGGTACGGTTGCACCTATACTTCCTGGATCTCCCACTAAATATATTTTAGGCTAGGCCCCTCTTATTGGGTTTACAGTGGCCCAAATTTCTCATAGTTGTCATTTTTTTTTCCAATAAATTCTTTATGACCCAGTAGAGTTGGATTGATTGTTTAAAGAGAGTCTTCCTACCTCAGCTATGTCTAGGGTCTAGAAGCATGGGTTCCCAATCCTCTGTTGGAGGTGACCCTGTCGCAGCCTTGGCATTCAATTTGGCCTCCCATTAAAAGATTAGGGACTTCACTTGTGTTGGGGTTCCCCCTCTATAATCATGCATGAGGTTTTTCATGTTCTCCTCCCAGGTTTTCCTCCCTCTCTTCTCTTGTGTATTATTGGTCGAGGTCAATGGAATTTTTTCTTTTTTGTTGTTATGCTTACAGTTGCGGTGGTGCCCTATTTTCCATGGCCCCACCTCTGCCTTAACCATGCTACCTTCCACCAGAATTTCGTCTTCCTGCAAATCCTCCTAAGCTCTTGCCTTAACACGGAGCAGAAGTGTCGAATTCTAATGGAGAAGTAATTTAGATAGACCTGGAAGAGTAATGTATATAGAAGAATTAAAAACAAACATCCAAATGTTGGTATTTCCATCCATCCATTCCCTCTGTAACGTAATTACTATGTCATGTTTCCTGGTCTAAGGATTGAAACACAATTCCCCCCCAACCCCCTCATCATTTTCCTTCATCCTCTCAGTGTCCAGACTTAGGTGGATTCCCTCCCTCTGACTCTGTATTCTCCCCCAGGTCCAGCAAGTCCTTTGGTTCCAAGAATTAAGCCTCACCATAATATAATTGATAGACACATAGGTTTTGGGATACTTCGAGTCCCAATTCATGCCCCAAAATTGGCTGCATTCCCTCCCTCTGGCTCTCTATTCTACCCGAGGCCCATCCAAGACTCGCGCTCAAAGAATTAAACCACGCCATAATGGAACTAGTAGACACATAGGTATTAGGTTCCCTCGAATCCCCATTCATGCCCCAATGGGCCAAGGGTTTTCCGAGAGACCAAGCTATGGAAAAATTGCCAGACACACCAGTTTTTTGGGGCCTTGACTCCACTTTCCTACCTCGCTAGACCAAAAGTTTACCCGAAGACCAAACTATAACAAACTAAACAAACATACTAGTAATATGAACCCTAGATTCACCATTCTTTCTTCTTTGGTACAGAAATTTTCTGGGCAACCATAGGCTCTCAGAACTGCCTCGACCCATCTAGGTCTCAGACACTTGGATTTAAAGGGTGCAAGCATAAATTTGTAACCCGAATGCTGAGATGAGACCCAAACCCTCCATGCATGCCCCTTTGAGCCAACGAATTGCCTCATAACATTGAAATTTCCATATATTTTTAAGTTTTGAATACATACCTATAATCAATTTAGTGTTTATTGGGTAAGGAGTATTTTATTAGCTTTAGATTTTGTAACTTGCAATTAAGTTTTTTTTAAGTCTGTTTTTTATTTTTTTTTAGTTTGATTTTTATTTTTTTTAAGTGTCATTTTTATTTTTTAATTATTGAAGTTTCTTATTTCAATTTAAGGTGTATGAAGAATTGTTGATTTTTTTTCTTTTTTTTTCATTTACAGCCTAGATTGATTCTCAAGAAAATATGCTTAGCATATGTTTAGTCTTATTTCTTATCAGCCACTGTAGTGTGTTACAAAATTTGTTAGGTTGCATTGACTTTTAAACAATTGATTTTCAAGAAAATATGCTTAGCATATGTTTAGTCTTATTTCTTATCAACGACTGTAGTGTGTTACAAAGTTTGCTAGGTTACATTGACTTTTAAACAATTTAAAAATTAGATTCGTGACACATTGCTACCTGCCCAACAATTTCATAGGGATTTGAGATTATTCCAATTCTAATAAGTTCATATTATAATTAGATGGGAAAATTAAAATATATGAAAATTTTATTTAGAAAAATGGTCCATTTTACAATAAGATGTGTAATTCATTTTTTTTCTCAAATTAAATTAGATTCGTGCCACATAGCTCCCCACCCACCAATTTCCTAGGGATTTGGGGTTATTCCAATTCTAATAAGTTCAGATTCTAATTAGACGAGGGAATTAATATATAAGCAACTTTTATTTAGCAAAATGGTCCATTTTACAGTAAGATGTGTAATTCTTTTTTTTCTCAAGTTAAAGTTGACTCGTAACATTTCTATACATTGTTAATCAGGTAAATGTGTACATTGGTAAGGCATTGTTAGTGTTGCAATAATTTTTTCGCTCTATTTATAAAGCCTTCCTCTATATAAACCACATAAATATTTTTAATGTAATTGTACTAATCTATAAACATGAATAATTTCCATTAAAATATTAAATTACAAAAATATAAATATAGTTAATTATAATCTATAAATTAATACTTTTGATACATAAAAACATATATTATTAAATTAAATTCTTCATTAAAAAACAAAACATTATTTATACCGCCTAAATCGGAAATGGATAATCATTACAAATTTCATCAAACCAACTATTCCAAGAAATCCTACCTGCAAGGGATAATATGATAAATTTATTTCTCATTGAATGAATGCAACCTAAAACTTCTTAACCTCCCAATACATAAAGGAAATAGAGAAACCAATTATTTTGAGAAAACTTAGTTGCATGTGGCCAATTTATTTCTCCATAAATATATGGAACCTAAAAGTTCGGTGGTTGTAGAAGACAAAAATGAGGAAAAACATGGAACCTAACGGAAAAAATATCTATGATGTTACCTGGTGTAATCTCTAATTTCGATGAAGAAAAAGATAGAGATAAAATCATTTAAGATTTTGTACCATCCCATTATTTATAGATTCTACAATCCCATTATTTATAGAGATTACCATCTTACAAGGTATTGTCCCCAAGCTATAGTAAGTGATTAAATTTAGATCTTTATAAAATGTAATTTAGTTGAAGATATAAGAAATGTGAAATTTAATGTTTGTGATTTTTATTTTTTAATGTGTCTCAATAAAATAAATATCAGATTAATATTTAAGAAAAACATAATAATTTATATATTTTGTAACTTACACTTGAGCTCTATAAATGAAGGGATTTCAGAAGAGACTATGTTGTAAAGGGAGAAAGTTGAAAGACATGAGTGTAGCTAGTTAAGGATGGATGATTATGCTTAAATTGATATAGCTATAGTTAGTGTGGGAACTTAAAATATCACATGGGAAATTTTTATCTGAATATTTTGGATTGGAATATATGAGAGAATTTAGATCTAATTAATTAATGGAATCACTTTTGTAGTGTCATAGTGTTTGGCTTCCTGGTAATATTTGCACCAAGTTGCTAATTGTAAGTGGGAAAGTGTGCATCTAGTTAGTAGAGAAACTGAAGAAAAGATAAGCGTTTACTCTCATTATTGGGAAATTATTTCTATTGTGTGTTCATTAATAACTTCATTACACATATCATGATGAATTGGAAATGAATTATTATATTCACAATAAAGTAGAATGTGATTTTTATTTTTTTAATTGAAATATTCAAGCAATATTGATTGATTTATTAAACTGTATAATATATTATACAAGTTGGTGAATATTGAATATATTAATTATAAACATTAGAATATATAATACATTTACAAGTTGGTGAATATGGAATATATTAATTATAAACATTAGAATATATAATACATTTACAAGTTGTTGAATATTGAATATATTAATTATGATTGTATGTTTTTGTATACCGACTTATTTATTATACCACCTATTTCATGACCATACAAATGAAAATGAGACTGAGATAAAAATATTTGTTTCCAAATGAAAAAATAAAGTTGATTATTTTAAGTTAAAAGTTTTGCATTTAACTATTAAATATTTTAATTTAATATTTTTGCTTTTACTTTTTAATTATTTTTTTAGAAATTCCCCTGCCAACCAAATATTTGATTTAGCACGGAAGAAGAAAAAAAAGGCGAGCCAACGACTAAATTTAACCATAAGTGATAAAGATAATAGTGCATCCTTTTATACATGGTTCAATAGACAATAATACAATATAACTGCTATTTGTTTCCTTGACGATATAAAAAAAATGATATACAAGAACTTGTTGTATCTAAATTTTATAATTTTAATAACTTTAATTACGGTAAAATTTTGAAAAAACATAATAAAATTAAAATTGTAATTTTATTTATAATCATTGAGCAGTTAATACTAGAATTACACTACATATACTCAATATACATTTATTTATTTATTAATTCACATTAAACATAATATTATAATCATGTTTAATTCATGTTTATAACATTTGTTAATAATATAAGAATATATTTAAACTTGTGATTAATAATCATAAGAATATAAAATAGTTTTACTCTCATAAAAACATGGTATGAAACATAACCATAATTAATTTCATATTCATTTCCTATTCTTTCCACATTTAAATGTTTAATATAAGTGTACTATTTTGTACAGGCAAACTCCCCATTTATAATTAGAATAATGAATTAATTATTTCTAAATATTATAATAATTATATTATAAAACATCATTGTAATTTAAACTAGTAAAAGTATGTTATTAAATGACTTGTGATGATGGAGAGACATCCCCTATAATAAACATTTAAAAATTATTTCATTGCACATTTCTAATCATTTATATTGAAATTGAAAAAAAATGAAAATAAAATCATATAAATTAAAATAATTATAATCTTTTTTTAATTATTATAATCATTTAAAAATTATTCGAATAAATTTTTAACCATAGTGACTTTCTTTCTATTTTACCATGAAAATTTTTAATATGTAAATATGTTTTGTTATAATATTATTGACGAATAACACAATATATCAATATCTTATACCTAAAAAATCATAGATTTAATTAGTATTACACTTGTTCATATGATATATTTTTAATTAGTCAATTTAAAGACAAAAAATAACATAACTATTTTAAAAGATAATCTCAACTTCTCTATATTAACTGAATACTTCTAGAATATTCCCATGAAAGTTAAAATCTCCCTGATTCACTATAAAATCATTAATAATTAAATTAAATCTATAAGAAATCCTAGCTCAAATAGACCATCTTATCAACCATCAACAATATATTTCTAAAATATTCCATTGAAGTTAAATCCCTCACCTATAAATATTGATAATTAATTAAATTTATCACTAGCTCAAAAATAAGAAAATCTTATACCATAAAAAATTTATCCACATATCCATTTGAAACTTATTTAATCTATAAATAAACTTTATTATAATAGTATGACTGGTTAATATTAAAAATATAAAAAAAAAAAATAACATTGGTTAATCAAACAAATTAATTAAAAATATTAAAAATAAATAACAATTACTTTGAAAATAAATTTCAATATTTAATTTTGTAAATAAATTAAATTTATGCAATTTTATTTACAAATTTTCTTCCGAAATATAGATATAGGCCTATTGAAATTATTGGGATATCTTAACCTCTCCAAATAAGAGGATGGACCGAATCCTGCAGCTCTCCGCTATCTTCTCCATTTTGCTCTTGATTTCTGTGTCTTTGGAGGATCTCCATATGTGGCGACGAATCATCGCTGATAGCCCCGGGCAACTTGCAGTCCGAATAACAGGGTTTGTCCTTCCTGACACAAGAGAGAGCGCTGTAGGGCTGGGGGATTGGTTGATATGGTAGGGAGAGGTCTGCAGGGAACTGATGTGGATGCTCATTGGAGGATGCAGAAGCCATGGTAGGAAAATTCGTGGAGGTTGACGCTGATCCGGATGACATGCGACTCGCCAGTTGTGCGTGCACGATTGCAAGCTCTGCCTGCAAACTCGCAACCTGTAATAAATTTATCTATATTATAGAAATATTACGACGAGAGATACTTACAGAAATGGTGTTTGCAAATTTAAGAAAACATTAAAGAAGGGATTTGCAGACAGTATTGATATATCCACAGTTAATATCTGTTTCACAATGAGCAGTATTGATATATCCACAGTTAATATATGTTTCACAATGAGCAGTGTAAACAGAAATGATGTTTGCAAATTTAAAAGAACATTAAAGAAGCGATCTGCGGACTGTATTGATATATACACAGTTAATATCTGTCTCATAATGAGCAGTGTAATGATAAAAGTGTTTTTAGACAAGTAATTTTATTAATCAGAAAAAAAAATTATTATATTTTTAATTTTGCAAGAGTTTACGCCTGAATAACAAAACATTCTTACAATGAGCTATTTATAAGCTCAATGTTCTAACTACCTCTAATTATAAATCACTTATTAAATAACAAGTGTCCATTTACAATAAATGTTATTCAAAACAACTAACTAACTAATCTCCTAAAATAGAGCCTAACATAAGACACATTTAGATAATCATATTTGTTACAACAATATACTAATCCTAAATATTTTCATTAAATAATTAAACATTCTAAAATAATAATTACTAATTTAATATCTTAAAATAATAATTATTTTATTTTATTCCAACCTAGACGTCGACCTATTGAAATTATTGGGATATCCTAACCTCTCCAAATAAGAGGATGGACCAGATCCTGTAGCTCTCCGCTATCTTCTCAATTTTGCTCTTGATTTTTGCTTTTTTGAAGGATCTCCGTATGTGGCGACGAATCATCGCTGATAGACCCAGGCAACTTGCAGTCCGAATTACAAGGTTTCTCCTTCCTGACACAAGAGACGAATTACAGGGTTTCTCCTTCCTGACACAAGAGAGGAGAGCGCTGCAGGGTTGGGGGATTGGTTGATATGGCAGGGGGAGGGCTGCAAGGAACTGATGTGGATGCTCACTGTAGGATGAAGAAGCCATGGTAGGAA
>APFE031463897.1:0-12139 GCA_000404065.3 Pinus taeda
CACATCATGAACTGTTCTCCTGCGTACTTCTTTATTTTCATCAAAATGAGAGCCATGCCATGGGTGTTTGCCATCAAGTACAACATCTGAAATCATACCAGAACCATAATGCCAACAAAGATGCCATTTCATCAACCATGGCCTCTTCCTAGAGTTTTCCCTCCTCTGAGTCTACTACTTCCTTCACAATTTTGGGATCATCATCAACACCAGATAAAGAAAAATTTGAACAGAAAGCAGATGGAATATACCTTTGCGGTTGCCTTCTTTCTCGAATTGATCTTCTCACACCCAGAGTTTGTGGCTCTTCATCTTCTGATTCCTCCTCTACTGTAGAGTCTCATTCTTCCTCCTTAAGTTCAAAACCTATCTTCTCAGGTTCCTTTGGTTGGACATCATGTTTAATAACATCTTTCACCTCTCTGAACACCACATATCAGCTGTACACAACCTTCCTTCTTACTGGGTTCCAAATTTTATAACCCTTTAAACCATCCTTATACCGAATAAAGATGCACTTTTTAGATTTACTATCCAACTTGGTTCTTTTCTCCTTTGAAACCTGTACATATGCATCACATCCAAATACCCTCAGATGAGAAAGAGAGGGTTTCTTACTAGTCCATACCTCTTGTGGAGTCTTATCCTCCAACCTGATGAAGGTGATTTATTGGCCAAGTAACATGGTGTCTCCACCGCCTCTACCTAGAATTCCTATCCTACCCCGACTCCACTGAGCATGCTTCTTGCCCTTTTCATCAATGTCTTGTTCATTCTTTCTACAACTCCATTTTTCTCAGGTGTGTATGGAGTAGTATTCTTTCGTGCTATACCAAACCTCTTATAGAATTATTCAAATTCCTTGCTGCAAAACTCTCCACCATTATCTTTCCTCAACACCTTTATCTTCTTCTCTGTCTAGTTTTCCACCAGAGCCTTAAATTCTTTAAACTTGTCAAAGACTTCAGATTTATTCTTAAGGAAATATATCCATGTATTCCTTGAGAAGTCATCTATAAATGATACATAGTACACAGACTTACCCAGTGATGGAACCTTCACAGGTCCAAACACATCACTGTGTGCAAGCTCCAATATCTGTTTCACCCTCTTACCACCAAAGGGGAAACTCACCCGATTCTGCTTCCCATATACACAATTTTTACAGAAATCAAAATCCAAAGAGCTATTACTCATACCTTCTGCCATACCTTTACCATGAAGTATTTGAATGCCCTTATCTCCAATACGTCCAAGCCTTTGATGCCACAACATGATATTTTCTCCAGAGACCATTATATTTTTTGCTCCACTTTCAGGAACCATGGAACTGTTGCACCCATCAACAATAATGCTACCTTGCAGCTTGTACATAGTTCCAATATGAACTCCTTGCATCAATACCAGTTCTCCCTGAACCATCTTGCAGGTATCCTTCTCGAACACTTTTTTTACACCTGCATCATCTAGCTTGCTTATAGAAATAATATTTCTAGCCAATGCAGGAATATGCAGAACACCCATAAGTGTTCTAACCCTTCCACCTTGCAACTTCAACTTTACTTTTCCACGACCAACGATTCTAGCCTTCCTATCATCCCCTAAGAGGATATCACCACCATTGTATTTCTCATACTTGCGGAACCACTCTCTATGGGGAGTGAAGTGAAAGGATGCACCTGAGTCAATCAACCACACCTCATGATCTACATGTGTACTTGAAGAAGCCAAGGAGCATCATCAGATCCCTTTCCTTTATTAGGAGCTTTAGATTTACAGTCCCTTTTGTAGTGCTCTTCCTTTTTGAATTTCTAGCACACCACCTTTACAGGTTTTCCTGGAGATTTAGATCTCCCACTCAATGACTTACTTTTTCTTCTGTTCTTGGACCATCCTCATACAGACAAGGCATCACTATTCTGGCTCTCCATATTTTTCCATCTCATCTCCTTTATCAGCAAGGATGAGACTATTTCATCAAACTGTAAGGTAGTTGTATTACTACCTAGTGCAATAACCAGACTATCCCACAAATCTAGTAGAGAACACAACAAACTGATGCACTTATCTTCATCTGAGATTTTAATATCAATAGATAATAACTAACTTACCATAGTATTAAATGCGTTCAGATGCTCTATCACAGAGTCTCCATCTTTCATCCTCAAGTTATACAGTTTTTTCACAGGAACAATTTATTCACCAGAGACTTACATTGGTACAAAGTCCCTAACTTGTCCCAAAAAGCCTTCGCCATAGCTTCCCTTGATACATTCAACAATACTGAATATGAGACACACAATTGTATTGTGCTCTTTGCCTTTCGATCTAACTTCTTCCATTCTTCATTGGACACTCCCATTGGTATAGTACCTTGATCTACCGCGATCCACTGATCTTTATCCATCAACAGATCCTCCATCTTGAGTTTCCACAACTCAAAACTCTAATCATTAAATTTCTCGATCTCTATCTTTCTACTGATCGCCATCTTCTTTCACCACTAGAATCAATCTCGTAAATCTCCCACTGAACAAGGTCTACCACTGCTCGAGCGAAACCCCTCAAGGATCCCAAAACCAGGTCTACCAGCTTGATTTTTCATTATGTTCCTTTCAATGTTACAATACATATTTATACATGCCGAAGCATCCAATACTAGGCACCAAAAACCATCGCATCCAAAACCATGGACCAAAAAACCATCGCGTCCAAAACCATGTGTGAAAAATCATGCACAAAACCATAGGTAGGTTCGCCCAACCTAATATAGGGTCCAAAAACAAAATTTCTTGGGGCACTACCCCGGACCCCATAGATCGGAGTTACCTGCACCCCTCAAACCCCTTGTGACCCCCTTCTCTATGTAATTGGCATAACAAAGCGGGGGCTCCGCCCCCCTTCTAACCCCCCAGTTAACTACTTGGCTAGTTGTGGAAAGAATATAACACAACCCAACACTTGAGGAACGCACTGATATTGTTGCCCCATGGGATTTTGCATCATCTCAGCATAAGGTAGGTTTGATTAGGGTTGTGCCATGCTATACATGGTCTGTCCTACTGGAATTTGAGGAACACCTTGCCCAAGTGATTGATATTGTAAGGTATCTTGTAAAGGTTGGGTAAGTGGAACCTGAGGGATACCAGATACCGATGAAATAGGTTGCGATGAAATAACAACCTGTAAAGGTTAACTTATGTGTATCTGAGCTTGTTGAGGTACAAATTGATGGGTATGAATTTGAGATGAAGATGACATGGGTTGAGGATTCAACAATCAGTCCCAAAATGAACCAGGTTAGATAGGAAAAGTAGGTTGCCAAAAATTGGAAGCCATCCTAGGATAAGGATGATTATAATAATGTTGATTACCAATTTGAGGTATACCAATAATAGGTTTTCCCCCTACCATAGGGGGAGTAGATGATGGAGGAAACTGCAACCCAGATGGAGGGAACCCAACATAAGGAGAGTTAGGTTGTTGAAGATAACCCTGTCCACTAACGTAAGCACCAACCTATTGTTCAACTGTAGGTGTAGGCAGAGGAGAAGGAGTAGGCTAAGTAGCATTCATAAGAGAAGTGCCAGATGGAATTATCAAAATGGAAGACATGGGAGAGGTCTAAGGACAAGAAGTTACACCAGAGAAGGTACCAGATAAACACTGATAGCGAGGTGGGATAAATGGGACACCATACAAATGTTCCTCTATTGATGTTGAAAACATGGATGAGGAAGAAACATTTGATGTCTCAACCATAGTGGCGGACATGGGTAGGGAGGTCAAATTAGATCCAGTCATGATTAACAGTCCTAATGAAGGTTACCATGAGAAATCCACAGGTGAGTCAAAAGAATGAGGTAAAGGAGTTTGTACTGAAGTCTGAAGAGGAGGAAGAGGATCAATCTGATAAACAATGGAGTCCACTCTAATGCATAGGAGTAGAAGGGTGAGGCTCTTCTTGCGAGATCTCTTCAATACTCACAAGTTTATATGGAAGAGGTCCATAGCCGGGTCCAATATATATGATTGGAGGTTTTGTTTGAGACAAACGAAGAGAGGGGGAAGGTCCTAAAGTGACAGGTGAGGATGGATGAGGTTCCTCAGGTTCAACAACCTTAGGAAGTAAGTTTTCAACTCAGGAAAGTTATGTTCGGTAACCTCAGGCAATAAGGTTTCAGGGACTTATGTTTCTATTGTGTTAGATTCACTAGCTAGAGTAGAGGTGATCTCAGGATCATTACTCAAAGGGAAAGCTAATTCTAGATGATTAAATTCCGGAGGTGGACCAAAATTAGTTCCTGAATTTCCCAATTTGGTATTTTTCTTCTTCTTATGCTTCTGATGATGGCCAGGAGTATCCTCTGGTGGAAGAGGAGGTTTATTTTTCATTCTATGTGAATGACGAAGTGGGGGAATTTGTTCTTCCACGTTGGATAATAAATTTTAGAAATTAACACAAAAATAAATAAAAAAGAGGGTAATCTAGGGATAAAGGATTACCAAGCAATCGTGAACTACAATATACACCTTTTCGAACCAAGGATTATCATACGTGCATGTAATCTCACGAAATGTGTGTTCAGTGTATCATGGTACACAATGCGAACTCGGTTAACTATGGAAAGGATATCAACTTATGGGGGACTTCGACAATATACTTGAAAATATGTGGAAGTGCATTCTGTAGTAGTGTTTTCTAATGTGTAACCATTCACTGAGAGAATTCCCATATACTTTATGTACCTAGAAAATCCTCCAGTATACCCAAATTTACGTGGAGAGCGATCTTATACTCTCATATATGTGGAACAATATTTCACCCCTAGGATATAGCGATGGAAAATAAAAACATCTCCTACATTTAACGATGCCCGAACACATTGATCCGTAAACTATCATGGATGTTCCACTGGATAGTTTGTCACAATAGCTCTAATAATATTATATTAAAAATCAGTAAATTATAAACTATTACAGTTTATTAAACTTTAATACCGATGGATTTAACTGTAATTAGTGCATGCATGAGAATGGAAATTATGAAAAAAAGTAGAGAATGTTAAAATAAGCATACACACACACACAAGACATGAGATATTCTCTCTAGGAAACCATTTCGGGATAAAACCCAAGTGGAAGGTGAGGTCGCTTCACTCTCTTTCTCTGTCTAGAAATATGGTAGCAGGTACAAAGAAGTAATGCATGTGGCCCATAGAATTCTACAGTGCACAAATGATCTTTGTGTGCTCTACCTCCTATCTCTATTGGCTATCTTTTCTCATCTATGGAACAAAATGCTCTCAAAAGAATGGAATGCCTCTTCCTCTTAGTGGCTCGGTTATAACATAACTCGATAACCTATTAGTGGTTAAGTTTGACTTCATCAAATCTTAACTAGTTACAAAATAGACTCTTCTAGACTCTTTTACATAAAAAACATGTGGCTAGCCCCTTTTCCATGAATAATGGGGGTTGACGCGACATCCTCCCAAACTATAGGTGTGAAAAAAAAGTCAACTTCTGAGTGCATAACTTTTGCGTATAAACTTTGATTGATGTGCTTCTTACACCATTGGAGATGTATTTTTGTGTAGAATAGGATTAAAAGGTGTTGGATTACATAAACAAATTTTTACCCCTAAAAACGTCGTTTTATGCCTCAGAATGCTCCAAGAAGGTTTTAGACCCTGTTTCACCAAACTGGGTCCCATTGGTAAAAATGGTCCCACGAGTTGATTCCTCCACTTGTTCCACTCCAAATGCATCGATATGGATGAAAAAAATATAATTATGCAATTTGGATCATGTATCTAGCCTATACCACTAAATTTTCACGTGAATGTTACAAATGGTTCTTAGGTTGATTAAAAAAAATAATGTTTATCTTCAGTTAAGTTTCAATTTTGGGGCTCACCGTGAATGTCACCTGAATACCCTGAAATGAAAACTAGCATGAGGAAATGAAATCTTTATCATTTAATGAAAATCTATCTAAGGAAGGGAAGAGAAAAAGAGTATGCAACAAAAAAATATGCAACAATCAATGTGCAAAATGAAATTTTTCCAATTTTGGTGCACATAGAAAACCATAAATCCCAATGCAAAGATTTTTCTTTTCAAGTCACTTAATTTTTAAAAATGAAGAAAAATAAGATGAAAAGTGTAATCACTAATTTAAACAATTTTTCCAGAACGATGACTAGAAAACCAATTCATCCAAGAATTCAATGATCAAACAAAATCAATTCACAAATGACCTAGTGATAAGAACAAAGGAAAATCTTTAAACAAATCCTTACCATAGTTATTAAATGAAAGGAAACCAAATGGAGGCTTTAGAGAGACTACAAAGCACTCAAAGACTTAAGGAAGAGTAGTTGGAACATAGATTATCAAAGAGAAAATCAAGACAAAAGCAAACTTGTGCATGAACAAGGGCCAACACGGGTGAAAAGGAGGTGCCAGTGCTATGCAATGTAGGCATAGAGAAGGCTTAGTTTGGGTGCAACACTTTGTCAGAATACCATAGGTTGCATTGGTCTAGGGATGCAAAGTTATGACAGAAGGATTGAAATTGAGACTCAATGAAAGGTATTCTTAGGTATGCTCTTGACTAAATAAGATAGCAAAGATATGAATAAGAGGTAAAACAAGAAAAATGGACAAAGAAACCACTAAGGGAATACATCGTTCCCTAGTATCGTCACCAATTTCTTATGAAGAATCCATAATTGCGAACATAAGTATCTTCCCTAGGCCTAGTGGACTAACCTAGAACAACAGAAAGGCAAAGGGACTAATGTTTTCCTTAAAGTAAATAGATAACGAAATGAAGCCTACTTGGAATCTATCGTATGCTTCACTTCTTCATTGCCTTGAATGCTCCAATCCTAGCTTTGATTTCTATAATTAGAACTTGCACAGTCAGATAACACAAGCTAATGATCCACAAAATCTATTCAACATCATCTAATGACTTTATTCAATAGATCAACATGGTATTGAAATATATGAAACCATAACATCATATATAGGAAAACAAGGGACTCTTTGCATTAATAGAAATTGAGTGAGTTACAACCAATAATAGGTGTTGATCTTCTAGATGAGCTCCTCCAAGTTGACTTGTCCTTTCCTTGTCACAAATTGCACCTCTAATCACCCTAATGTGTGGAATAATATATTTTACATTACCATCATAATGGTAGAATCACTCTAAAAAATCCAACCCCTTACCTATGGATGGTAGTAAATATATAGGTGAAGGAGGTAATTCATGAATTCTTATCTTTTTACCAATTTGTGCTTGAGATCCACACTTGATGGGAGGATGATCTCAAGGTATAAGGTATGAAAAATCCAAGTTATGAAGGATAATATTAGATATTTGATTTGAGACAAATGGTTACAACAGATCCTGGAAGCTTCTGGAAGAGGAAGCTTTGGGATTCTTTTTTGTTTTCCCAAATTTCTTGAATCAATGGTTTTTTTTTTGTTTTCGTGAATTTATAGAATCAACACACCCCCAAAACTGAGCATCATGTTGGTGACCAATGTAGGTTCAAAGTAGGGTAACCTGGTAGTCAACGCTGGCTAGTAAGAGGCCAGGGCGCGTTGGTCCTTAAAATGACAAAAATACAGTGTTTTCGGGCATAAACTCAGGGTTTAGAATGAGTCATTATTAGGGATTTGTGCAATTATCATGAAAAAGGGGTCAAACAATGTTGATTGATCCAATTGAAGGCCTATTGACTAGATGTGACAAAATGGCCTATAACACTTAGAAACGTTGCAACTAAATTTTACTTGCAATTGTCACCCTTGAGCCAGATTTCAGAGCTTAATGAAGGGAGCTTCAAGGGAATTCTCATACTTTCACACCACTAGAGTCCAAAGATCCTCCTATCTCCACCCAACAACCAAATAAGGGACTCCATAGTTTAAACCACCTCCACCCTCACCAAAACAAAGGAATTCGAGACATTTCACCTCCATCCTCAAAGATAGTGTAGAGTAGTTCCAAATAATCTAAGGAATCCAGAATGCACTGTGATTAACCTAGAAATAAGCAAAGGGGGACTTCATAACACTTCTCACCAGGAACCTAAGAAGCAGGCCTACACCCCAGCTGTCAAGGGAATATATATATATATTTAACCTCTATGCACCCTCCATCCCATTAGGGAACCTAAAGACTACTAGTCCTCACCTAAGAGGTGCATCCTTTAGGCCCTCCGATGCTCAACCAAATTACATTGTTCACTTCTTGTCTCCCTGTTAGAGTAGGGATTCCTTGTGCTCAACTCTTGCACTAGGCTTCTTCCTCTTTCTTTGTCTAGGGTCTTCAATACCCTATGAAGGCTGTTTTTTTCCCTCCACTTACTCCTCTCATTTATGCTTAGAGACAACATTGAGAAACCTCTCTCTCCTAAACCATTGTTGCAATTCACACCTTTTCATCTACTCTTCACTCAATGTCTTCTCTTCTTTGCCTAAGTGGTTCTTTGATTCAAATAATTCCAAAACCATTGAGAACCTCTCTTGGTCTCCAATTCCCATGGTTCTAACTGACTGTGAGAGTCCCCTTCTATGTCAAATAGTGGTCTCCTATAATCACTCTCATTACTACTATTGCAATTGTCAATGGCTTCCTGGACATACATTACCTATCACCTCCTCCTAATATCGACCACGGTGGTTCTTTCTTGTCGGCCGACACAACCCCTCCTTTTCCATTTAATTTTTGTCCTTTTCTTTGCTTGTAGTTGTTGGCCAACATGGACATGGCACATCCTTATTTTTCAGCTACATTTAATAGTACAATTAGCTCCATTAAGGCAACTTGTCAGGCCATTATTAATATTAATAACCACATCTCTAACTTCCCTAGTAACCTCCTCCCTAAGATCTAAAATATGTGTCCCATATATCAGCCTTTTATATTTAAAATCAAAGTATATTAGTTATTTATAATGAATATAATTATCCCAGGGCTATCACATAGCTCCCTTTCATTTAGGGGCTTCCTAGAATCATAGAAAGAATATATAATTGAAATATTTTAGAGCTTATTAGATATCTAAATTATTCTTTCAAGGAATATGGTTTGATCTTGGGAGGGGAGGATTACATGGCTTCCCTAACAATCTTGGATAATTTATGAGAGTTTCTCATATTTCATGTTGTCCAAAAGTTGGTTGAGATTAAATTGTCACTTCTCTCTTCCTCTTAATGTTGTCTAGGAAAATAACTCTCTCCTTTCTTCTTTGTGGGGGAGATTGTCTTTTTCAAGAGAAAACACACCCATATAGATCTAATGCCAAATAAAAAAAAAAAAATTACTCAAACTAGCATTTTCTTTATCTCGTGGCCAAGAAGACGGTTGTGAAGCTTAGGGAGGGAGAAATTTTAGACTTTTTTTTATATTTTTTATTAAAATCGTCGCACTCATGGAAATCATTGTAATTGAAAGTAATTTGTTTATAATCCAACTACTCACATGGGTCTATTTATCCATTAGTATTTCTAAGGCCTCAATGAATCCTTCTTCTAGTTTTACCTCTACATATATTTGAGCATAGAACATCCCCCAACCTAGGTCACATTTTTTCTAGAATTTTCCTATGCTTGTTATTGATTATTTTGAAAGTTTCATTATCCTAGAGATTATCAGGGACAAGGGTGGGTAGGACCAAGACCAAAATGATTGAGGAAAACTCCTCTTATGGATCAATGTCCAAGGATATTATGTTTAAATACAACCTACTAAATGTTAGAAACTAGAGGTCACTCCATAAAATTAAATCACAATCTTCCTTGAATTGAAAATGAAAGCCAAAATGCCCCTTATCGCAAATGTAGACTTGGTTTTTTCCCTCTATACAATGAATCCATTTTTTCTATTACATTATTCAAGGGTTTTGAAGCTTGACGATGTACCACAAATTTCACGATCAAGATATGATTAACAACCATTAAATCTTTTCTCTTGGTCCTACAAATGGAATGGACAACTTGGGGATTTCATCAAGAAATTTTCACAAAAAAATTCTAACAATTGGATGCCTTGAATTTCTTTAAGACCATAGTGACCAACACTGTAACTACCTTAGTGAAGATTTCATGTAATAAAAGCTAATAAAGGAAAAATAAGACCACTGGTAAGGGAACATGTATTCTGAGTTGAATGTTGGGAAAATATATCCTAGTGGGCATCACTGGATCTGTGTTTTGTATAAAGAAAATTGGAAAAGGCTAAGGAAAAGTAATTAAAAAGAGAAAAGATATTCTTGGCACATTTATTTATGAAAATAAAGGAAATTATGGGAAAAGTAAGGTGAAAGGTCACAAATTGCATGTGAGGAGGAAAAATGAAGGAAAATAAAGAAAATAGAGGCGTCATTAATAAAAAGGCTTATGAGGATCAATTGGCAAGATTTTTAAGTGTTAAGACTTGGTCAGTTCAAGTTTGGAGCTCTCTCATTATTCTCTCTCTCTCTCTCTCACTCTTGGTCACTTAGACATTTCTTGGAGCACTCTAGGTTTGGATCAAGGAAGGAAAAGCAAGGAAAGAAAAGAAAAGAAAAGCAAGGATCAAGGAAGAAGAGAAAGATCAAGCAGCTTCAGTAGGAATACTTGCAGGTAACCTTTTGCATACGTGATTTCCTAGTTGTTTTGGACATACATGGCTTTTCATGTTGGTGTATGGTTCTCTTTCTATCGGTGGTATGGTTTTGCTGGGTTATGACAATGGTTTTCAACCTAGCATTGTCTTTTTCTGGATGCCATGGTGTTGGCATGTTTATTTCGGTTTTTGCGGTTTGCCGGATGGATTTTGGAATCTGGGGCAGAGGTGGTTTCAACGTTCATTCCCAAATTCCTAGGAATCCATTGACTAGATTTGGTAGGATACATGGCAAAGCTTGAGGGAGAAGTCTCGGTTTAGGGCCTAATGATCTAGGTTTGGATTATGGTAAATCCTGAGAGATTGGTCTCGGTTTAGGTCGTAGTGATCTCGAATTGGATTGTGGTAAAGCCTGAGAGACAAGGAGATGGAAAATTCCTCAAGGATAGTGATGGATTCTGGATGGAATTCCATGTTTGGTTTGGTTGTGATTGGAGCACCGGTTTCGGTGTGATCATGGTTTGGTGAGGGTGGAGGTGGTTTAATCTCTAGATTCCCTTGGTTTTTCTATGAAATCCCACATTCATGCTTGAAATATGGCATGAGGGTGACTGAATGAAGGAGAATCTTTTTTCAACCATGTCTATAGTCGAGTGGTACGTGGAAGTATTGAACCTGGTCGGATTTGCCTATGATTAATAAAAAATTAGTTCTCTTACTTTTGCACTAATTTTTATGTGGATTTAATGGTTTTCATATCTTTGATATCTATATGGTTTTATGTTGGTTATAAGAATGGTTAAATGATTGGTTCATGTCATGGTTATTTCATGTATTAACTTGTAATTGTTAAATGGATGGATGCAAGACCTCATTGATGACATAATAGTTCAATAGAGAAGGAGGTGATCCTTTTGGTTATGTTTCATAAGTTCTTTCAATCATTTGTGCTTTGTCTTGTATCCTGTACTTGTAGGTTGCATTGATGCCAAGTGTTTGACAGAATGTCAGTTCGAGTTGGGGATTCTCAGGCATAGTCCTGAGGTCGATTTTTGATTTATCACCATTGTTATCATGTCTTTGATGGATTATGAAGGTTGTAGTGTAGCAAGTTTTGGGCAAAGGATGGGATTATGGGCTAGAAAGGTGGCTCAAATCTTGGGGTCATTGGCATAGGTCTGCTAAGATATATATGTTTCTATTTTTAGTTAATTAATTTATTTTTAGTGTGGTTCACGAACACCTTGGTCAGTAAGTGGTTGCTACGTCCACGGAAAAATCCGGGCTAATTGCCCCTCGGTCTACTGGCAAGACCTATCCCCAAGGGCTTCAGGAAAATTCGACCCTGTGACCTCCCAATGGTGAGGCATGATTTTTTATTATTCTAATTTATTTATTTCTAATTTATTTCTAATTTATTTATTTATATATGTATTTATTTTGACTTGTGTATATTTTTGTTTTATTTTATTTAATTTTCCATTAATTATTTTTGATTTTTTAATTTTA
>APFE031463897.1:12635-25754 GCA_000404065.3 Pinus taeda
GTTTTAATATATTAATAAATTAATATTATAATTTAAACATTATTGTTTGAATATAGCCATTACTTGAAATTATGTCTCCACATTGCTCTCTATTTTAAGCCTTTGCCATGGTCTGCCTCTTCATCTGGTCCTGATGATGAACCACACTTGTTGGTTCAAAACGCGTCGCCAAAAATTGTCTCATGTGATTTCTACTGAAAGACTTTGTTTAATTCTTTATGGATCACAAAAGCTTGAATACAGAAAGTCCACAATCGTTGGCGCAGAGGCCAATGAGAGTGACTTTGAGTTGTTGGTCACTGTATTGCCTATAGCATGAGAGTGACTCGGGGTTAAAATGCCTAAATCATTAGTGGGAATCATGGATAGGCTAGATGAGTGGCTGACATGTATCCTAAGGGTGTTTTGCTGATGTGAATAGGTTTTTTTTATGAGTTCCGTGGATTCCATTTCCTTAAGGTCACTAGGAGATTGAATCCCTCAGTAACCTCTCTCATCTCATGTTTACCCTAATTGTCATGGTTACTATGAGTAGACCTAGGAGGGGGTGTTACAAATTGGTATTAGAGTAGTTTGCGCTCTCTTTGGGTCATATCTGATACCACAAATTGGTATCAAAGTGTGGTTGCACTCTCCTTGGGTGAAGATTTTTGGTCATGCTTGCATTTCAGTTGCTTGTGTGTCTCTTACACTTGGATTCCATGTGCTTATTGCATTGAATCTTGTTGATCATGATTGTAGTAAGGTTATCATGAGGAACTTGATGTTGATTATATGGAATGCATTGTCAGGAGTATATGACTGGTTACATGATTATATGAAACTTGATTATATCCTTATATGTTAGGTTGCATTCTTGTATGTTTGATTACATGTATAAGTCTTGTAGGTTGGTTACAATAATTGAGCGTTTATGCTAGACTACATGTGTTTCATGCATATGTGTAGTTGATTATACATTTCTTATGCATGTTGATGGTTGCATGTGGCAATGTGTACAATGGAGTAGTGATTGTCATCATGCATGAGGTCATGGTTTGTGTAGTTGATATGGTCATGCATTGATGAATAGACTCTAGCTAGAATGATGTATATATGGTTTGGTACTCATATGTCTATATGCAGTGGTTATGCATGTATGATCTTGGTTATAGTTATGCATGAATAGTAGGTCAAATGTGCCTTGTGAAGTCATTGTATGCAATCTTAGTCATCGGGGTGATAATTGTATGTTATGATTCTAATGTGTTGGTTGAGATAGAACAAGAGATGCAAATTATCATAATGAGGTTGAAACATTAGATTTTGGGGTAAGAGAAGATCGTCATACAGGTATTGTATGTTGGCATGCAGGTATGTAAGTCAAGGACTTGTATATGCATTAGGTTTATGTACATGTCTTTTGATTTTATGGTTACATTCATGATAGATGTTAGTTGATTATTGTAGTTAGTGTACATGTGTCAGATAGTCAAGAATGATAATAACTTGTAGTTGTATGCATTTCTATTGTTGTTATACATTAAATAACCTGATGATTAGGTTATATTTTGTTGATGAGCATGATATATAGCTTATTGTTATTATATGCTATTAACTTGATGATTAGGGTTATCTCATTGAGATCTTGATGTTGTAATTTGGATTGAGTCATATGCGTGATGGTTATGTTCATTGAATTGAAGATCTTGATGTTATATGTATTGTATCAACTTGGCTTGGCATATGAAAATGGTTATGGTTGCAATATTTAGGTGTGAACCGACATATTTGTGATTTAGTGTTGTACTAATCTAGATCGACTGTACATATGTGGTTTTTTTGCATACATGATAATTGTTTATGAGTTAGGATGTGAACATGTTAGTTAGTGATTGTTATGCATAGCATGATCTTATTTATCTTTAAGCTGATGTGTTGAGAAGTATATTGTGCTAACTAGCCTGATTTTGCAGACAAGATAGCCTCCCCTGAGATACAACAAGGTATGGGTTTGATTATGATATCTAGCTAATTTATTTAACATGGTATGTTTGCAAGTTGGTTGAATGTTTGATGAATTTCATAATACGAGTGCGTTCAAATGATTTTTTTTAAGATGATTGTACTAACACATATGTGTTGAGACAATTGATATGTACTTGAATATAGTTGATAGTTGTGGCATTATGTTTAATGACTATGTGTTGACTATGGGTTATGACATGATTTTTTGTAAAAGTTGACTTCAAATTGATAGATATGATTCTCTTGATATTTGGAACATGTGGTTGACATGTGTGAGAAGTTGCACGAAACATGCTTGGTATTAGTGTGACAAGGTAATAGTTGATGTGTTTATATAACTAACAGTTGGATGATGTGACAGTTAATAGTAAGCCTCGATTGCAACAAGGTAAAAGGTAAAGGAAAGGATTTGGGCAAGAATTCCTTTGGCTATGTTTGGAAATCCTAATTCCAAACAAATGAGTAATTTATAGATAGGAAGTCTTCTTAACATTGATTTGTCTAAAATTATGTGGATATGTTCTTTATTCATGGACATGTAATCGATAGGTATATTAACGAGTCTCTAGTTACAGGTGGATTTGTCAAGGGAATTGGAGTTCCATGAGAGATGGTATGGATGTGCTTAGTTGCAAGGAAACATACTTGGCACAACAAGGTAAGGTAACTGGTGTACTTTTATGTTTAGTTATGCACTGTCATTATGTGTTTATGGAAGTATGATGCAAGCAGTTGCATGGCAAGAGAGGTTTCCATGAATATTGAATAAGGCTTGAATTGAACTTTCCTTGGGAACCATGTGGATTTAGTCATGGTGTCTATTGTTAGTCTTGTGATTTTGGTCTTTTGGTGATTTTTTGTGCTTGATTTTCATTTTGTTATGTCTGGTGCAAGGCCTTACCACTTTGGTTGTGGTGTCGTATTGTTTTCATTGGTTTTCATGATTTTCTTCTTAGTAGTTTCTTATTCTTGCCTTTTTTCTTTTGAGTCTTGGGAATTGGTTGGAAAAGAGGAAAGTTAATGGAACTCAGGGAGAGTTGTGTGGTACCCAACAGGTAATGTAAGACATGGATGAAGCTCGGTGCATGAGTAAGCGTAGTGGAAGGTAAGACTATGACAGTCAGTTGGAATGGTTGGGTCCATTGTGGTAAATGGATGATGGCAGCACAAACATGAGAAATGTAACCATAAAAGGTGCAGTAAATGGAAATGAGGTGTCATATGCCTTGGCTATGTTGTGAACTATTGTTCTCAATGTCGTGCATGTTGTGCATGAATAAATGAAGTTCTCTTAACCTAGACCTTATGTTATATGGTAATTATGCCATGATCATGATTATGATGATGTTTATATATGTATACATGTATGTATGTATGTATTTGTATGATAGAATGATGATTGTCTTATGCTAATGATTATATATGCATGTATCCATGTATCTATGTCACTATTTGACATGGTCATCAGGAATCATCCTTGTGGAGGAATGATTGCTTAAGCAGGTGAATGGCATGAAGAGATTATTGGTCCACGAGGGGTATAACAACGAAATGAAAGCAGTGTGGTCTGCGACATGCAAGGACAAGAATGGATAAGACACTTGAAGTAATATTTCTTAGTAAAGATAGTGTGGTTTTGGATGTGTGGTATTATTTTTGTGCATGTGATTCTATGTGAATGTAGATGTTGGATATGTAGTGCTATGTACATATTTTACTGTGCACATGATGTATATACTGTGTTGTGTGCAAATGGTGCTCTATGCATGTTGGATATGTGGTGTTGTACAAATGATGTTATGTAGATGTTGGATATGCATTCCTATGTACATGTTGTGTTGCGTGCATGTTGTACATGTGGTGCTATGTCCATATGGTGTTGTGTGCATGATTGTACAAGTTGTGCTATGAACATGTTGTTTTGAGTACATGTTGTACAAGTGGTGTTGTGTGCAGGTGGCATTGTGTAGATGTCGTGCATATAATGTTGTGTACATGTCATGTATGTGGTACTATGTACATGTGGTATTGTGTACATGTTGTATAGTGGTGCAGTGTACATGTGGCGTTGTTTACACGTTGTGTAGGTGGTGCCATGTACATGAGATGTTGTGCACACATTATGTAGGTTGTTGCAGTGTACAAGTGGTACTGTGTACATATGAAACATATGGTACTGGTGTAGAGGCTTGTATTGCATGGTGTTGTATGGCATGTGTAGTTGTATGTGTGTGATGCACACTGTGTATCTGCACATGGTTGAGGAGAAGGCACAACATGTTTATCTGGTGTGGCAATTGATTTAGAGTGCATATGGAATAAAGACAAAGGTAGAAGCTAAGGATTGATGAAAGGATAAGTATCAACATTTTATTTCAGTTTTATTATGACTATGGTATAGGATGATTATATGTGATCTATGATTCTAGTTTATGATGTTAAATGTGATTTATGATGTTGATCTATGATGGTTTTGTTTTGAGTTAACTAGACGTGATATGTTTATATATGATGTTTTGATCAAACAATTAATTTGACTTGTTCTAACGGGAAGCGAATAGGATTGCAAGTGTACCTTATTGAAAAACTAGCAATGAGGTATGATTTGATGTTATATCGATTTATTTGAATCTAATGGAAATTATATGCTTGGAATAGAAGTGCATGAACATGCCTGGTTGGGTGGTTGAAATCGACTATAAGAATTGGTAGCAACAACAAAAGAAATTGGAACATGCATCAGTATGCTGGTAGAGTACTTCAGGAGCAGGGTCATTATGGGACACTAATACCCAATAGTTTCCATGGATTTCCATGAGCATGCTATGACCATTATGATGGTTTTGAGGCAAGTATATGCCTTTGTTTCATATATTTTGATGCAAGGAAGCCTTGCGAAAGGGATGGATTGCCTGGGTTAGGGGATTCCAAAGAAATTGGAAGGTGAGTGACTTTATGGAAGGGGTGACTAGATTTCCCAAGGGATTATGTAGTAGAGAAGGGAAGGTCACAAATATATTGGTTTTGATCATTAGCATTTCTAGATGGAATCAAATGCACATTAGGAATGCACCCTGGAACAATGAGTCGGTAACTGTTCATTAAGAGACAAGTGGCACAATATTGTAGCTTTGGACATTGGATGCAGCTTTGACTTTGTAGTGGATTCTAGACTTCCTGGGAAGGAGGTGAATCCTTATATTACTTTGTGGGTGGAGGTGTGAGCCTTTGGAATCCCTTGTTGATTGATACGAGCATCATATCCTTTTATTTTCTAGTTTAGAAAATGTGCATATGCGTATATGTGGTTATTGTAAATACCGTAATGAGTGGTGTTATAAATCTCTAGTAAGCGGTATGGCTTTTATATTGTCATGTTGTCATGATGTTTTTCTTTTGAGTAGGTCCTTCATTGTAAATGTTGCAAAGAGCTAAGTTATAAAGCTCCATGGGCAGTATGTTTTCTTTTCAATGGTTTTGCTGAGGTCTTAGTGTGGTTTAACACTGAGGACATGTTCCCCAAGGGGGACAGTTTTGTAACAACCCTAGTGAAAATTTCATGTAATAAAAGTTAATAAAGGAAAAATAAGACCACGGGTAAGGTACGCATATTCCAAGTTTAATTTTGGGTGAAGATATCCTAGTGGGCATCACTAGATCTACGTTTTGGCTAAGGAAAATAGGCAAAGGCTAAGGCAAAGGCAGTAAAAGGCAAAAAGGAATTTTTGGCACATTTATTTATGATAAAGTAAATTAGGAGAAAGGTAAGGTGAAAAGTCACAAGTTGCATGTGAGGAGGAAAATGAAGAAAAATAATGGAAAATAAAGAAATTAGAGGCCTCATTAATAAAAAGGCTTATGAAGATCAACTGACAAGCTTTTTTAGTGTTAAGATTTGGTTGGTTCAAGTTTGGAGCTCTCTTATTATTCTCTCTCTCTCTCTCTCACTATTGGTCACTTAGAGTTTCCTTGGAGCACTCTAGCTTTTGATTAATGAAAGAAAAGCAAGGAAAGGAATGCAAGGATCAAGGAAGAAGAGCAGGATCAAGAAAATTCATTAGGAATACTTGCAAGTAACCTTTTTCATGTGTTATTTCCTATCTAGTTTGGACATGCATGGATTTTCACGTTGGTGTCTGGTTCTCTTGCTGTCAGTGGCATGGTTTTGCTGGGTTATGATAGTGGTTTTCAACCTAGCCTTTCCTTTTCTTGGATGCCATGGTGCTGGGATGTTTATTTCAGTTTTTGAGGTTTGGTTTGGTGGATGGATTTCAGAATCCAGAGTAGAGGTGTCTCAATGTTTATTCCCAAAGGCCTAGGAATCCCTTAACTGGTTTTGATAGGATACATGGTAAATCCCGAGGGAGAAGTCTCGGTTTAGGGCCTAGTGATCTGGGTTTGGATTGAGGTAAAGCCCGAGAGACTAGTCTCAGTTTAGGGTCTAGTGATATGTTAGGACCCTATAATGTACCTTTTTGCTCATATTTTTTGCTATCATTACATCCTTTTCCCACTCATATTTAAGCCTACATTATCACCTTAATCTATTTTTCCAAAGGTATATAATGTTTTTTCTCTTTGCTATATGTTTAACTTGTTTTACATGTAAATTTACATTACTTTCATACTTAGCCACTAATCAGAAATATATAGTTGCTAAAATAGTTTGAAGATTGTAGTTAATATATCATTGCTGCTTGAAGACCACATTGCTGAAACAGTAAACAATACACAAATCTCGATGCTGAAACAGTTCGTGATTTGTGATGTTGAAACAGCCTGTGATCTACGATGCTAAAACAATCCATGATTTACGATGTTGAAATAATGTTTCATATACAACAGTAACAAGAAAGGATAATTAAAGGAGGTGTTACACTGGCCGCAATAGTTGTACCTCAAATCCAGCACCATTACAACCACTGTAACATCATTTTGCTATGGAAGATCGGAATATCCTATTCCAGCATAGAAGATTAGATCAGACTAAGAATAGGATTTGTATGTACACATGTAATAATTATATTAAGAGGATTTCTCCTCTTTAAATAGAGGAGAAATCAGCATTAGGAGGGGACAAAAGAATACTGAAGGGAATTACAGAGAAGGAGCATGTTTATTTCTATCTTAACATGTTACATTTGACAAATGAATAAAAGATCATTTTGAGCACTTCTTTCTAGTTCCCATTCATTTCTAGGGAATCTTGTGAGAAGGAGAGGGCCCACCTTCCTCACAAGATTCACGCATTAGTTTCTGTACTGTGTTAATTATTGTTTTCATTCATGCCTTGTTAAAAATCTATTTTGTTGAAACTCTGTTATGCATTTCTTAGGCACCGTTATAACTCTGCTATCTATTGCTAAGCTCTGTTTCAACTAATTGTTGCATTGTTTTCGTACAATTCATTCCTAGGTAATTGTAGATCATTTTGATTGGTAATTCTGTTTGGTGATTGAGTTTATGAAAGTGTGATAGTAAGAGACAAGTGCTGAAGATTCATACTTTAGGGAATAGGGTTTGTTCTCTATTACAACATAGTTAGTCTTTTCTTTTGCAGATTGTTGAAAGGTTCCTTTTTCCTAGGTTGTTTCTTAATATAATCTAGGATTCTTTTGATATTTGTTTTCCTTTGAACAATAGAAAGATTACTTTTAATGCAGTTCAAAGTAGATCTTAAGTCTGTTCAAAGCAAGGTGTGATTAGTGTAACTTTTACTACAACTTTGGATTTCTTTTGAGATTGAGCATATACAGTGTGTGATTTCCTTTGAAATAAACAAACTTCCTTGGGTTGACAATTTATGTAGCGATTGATTGTTTTAATTCAATAAGAAATTATAGTGACCAACATGATCCTGGATTGGATTCTTGTAAAGCCCGAGAGACAAGGAGATGGAAAAATCCTCAAGGATAGTGATGGATTCCAGATGAAAATCCAAGTTTGGTTCGATTGTGATCAGAGCATAGGTTTTGGTGTGATCACGGTTTGGTGAGAGTGGGGGTGGTTTAACCTCTGGATTCCCTTGGTTGTTCTTGGTTTTTTAGTTCTATGAGATCCCACATTCATGCTTGGAATAAGGCATGGGGTTGACTGGCTGAAATAGAGACTTGGTTCAACCATGTTTATGGTCGGGTGGTACGTGGAAGTCCTGAAACTAGTTAGATTTGCCTATGATTATTAAAAGATAAGTTCTCTGACTTTTGCACTAATTTATATGTGGACTTAATGGTTTTCATTTCTCTGATATTTATATGGTTTTATGCTGGTTATAAGCATGGTTAAATGATTGGTTCATGTCATGGTTATTTCATGTATTTACTTGTAATTTTTAAATGGATGGATACAAGACCTAATTGATGATATAATAGTTCAATGGAGAAGGAGGCGATCATTTTGGTTATGTTTCATAATTTATTTCAATCATGTATGCTCTTTCTTGTATCCTAGACCTGTAGGTTACTTTGATGCCAAGTGTTTGACAGAATGTTAGTCCCGATTGGGGATGCTCAGGTGTAGTCCTGAGGTTGATTTTTGATTTATCAACATTGTTATCATGTCCTTGATGGATTTTGAAGGTTGTAGAAAGTTATGGGAAGAGGATGGGATTTTGGGCTAGAAAAGTGGCTCAAATCTTGGGGTTTTTGGCATAGGTCTGTTGAGAAAAGTCCACAGTTGCTGGCACGAAGGCCTATGAGAGTGAATTTGAGTTGTTGGTCACTATCTTGCCTATAAAATGAGAGTGAATCTAGGTTAAAAGTCTTAAAGCATCAACGGGACTCAGGGACATGTTGTCTGAGTGGATGACATGTCTCCTGAGGGTGTTTTGTTGATGTGGATGGGTTTGTTTTATGAGTTCCATCGATTCCATTTCCTTAAGGTCACTAGGAGATTGAATCCCTTAGTAACCTATCTCGTCTCATGTTTGCCCCAATTGTCATGATTACTATTGG
Source organism: Pinus taeda (assembly GCA_000404065.3). Lineage (NCBI taxonomy): Eukaryota > Viridiplantae > Streptophyta > Pinopsida > Pinales > Pinaceae > Pinus > Pinus taeda. The sequence goes on from APFE031463897.1 coordinate 21,596, forward strand.
TAGACTTGGGAGGGGGTTTTACAAACACTTTGAAGATAATGAGCCCATCTGCTAGAGGGATGGCTCTCATTTTTGTAATTGATGCCATTGATTTAAAGGCATGGATTGTTGACAATAGGTCAAGTAATGAGCACACCCTGTAATTCAAACATAGATTTTATTCATTTAGGAACATCCTAGACTACAATGATACTTCTTTGGATGGCCTACTCAAATTTCCATGGCAGCTAGGGTTTTCCCTTCCCTCAGGGAAACACCCAATGTCCATTTTAAACCCTTGCCAAATAAGAACACTCAGACTACATTTTTTTTCTTCATGAACTATCTTTAAATCACTCAACAATTTATTAAGTTTAGTTTTATTATCCATCAAGTTATGGTTTTAGATTAAATAAAAAATGTAAGTGTTGTTTAAAATAACACTTAAGAAAAGTCATCATGGGAAAGGAAAGTTTAAATTAAGAAAAAATAGCTCAATAATACTTCTTACACATGAATTTTGATAACAATATAAAAATGTACATTGAATCAATTTATAGAGTGGCTTTGAGATTCTCCACTTACATAATTGGACTTATTATATCAAAATAATGAGAGTTTAGCACTATGGATACTTTGTAGAGTTTTCATCAACGAGAAAAAACTTATTATTATGCAAAAAATAACTTTGTGATGATGGACACCTAATTCTTGTCCAATGGGTTCAAATACTAATTTGAGTGCCTTTATCTTTCCTCATCTTTTCTATTTTCATGATTTGTGTAATTTTGGTAGCCATGTGTTTCAGGTGAAAGCACCTTAGGGCTTTGGGTTAGAACCCCAATAGAGTAGAAGAAAACTACAACAAGAAATACTCATACAACTCAGGAACGTTGCTTATATTATCAAACTATGTAAGAGTGACTGTACTTAGATTTGCTTCGTTCGAGTAGGTCTCGCAGGGTTGAAACCCTCTGCAACTCCCAATGTTCTTCAAACCTGAAAATCATTCAATTCGAACATACTTAGCGCTATAGAAGTAAAGCATATTCACAAAATTGACTTTATATCATATAAACAAATGATTGAGCATACATCAAAACGACATTCATATATGAATTAAAACATAATTTGATGCATAAACATAGTTAATTTTGGAAACAAGACAACATTTATTGTATTGCAGTAAGCTATAAATAACATGGAGAGAATTCACCTGAGTCTTTCTCTGGCTCCAAGCGGAACAATACTCCAGATTTGTCTTATCCCAACCTTCAACAATCTTCTTTCATCACCAACACCATGATATCTCAAGCGAAAGGAAGGATATCTATAATCAAGGAAACAAGGGTTTTTTGAAGCTTGGGGAAGTGCATGAGGCACAGGGATTCATCAAACTTAGTAAGGGATAATCTTAGTATAATAACTCTATCTCTTCTCCCCCTTAAGGACTTCCCATAGAAGTCTATTTATACCTCTCCCAATTAGTTTTTTAACTGGGAAACAGTTGGGCCATGGGAAATAGGAGGTAATCAACAAGTAAAACCCATGAACTCTGCCCAATATTAAGTAATTTTTTTTTTTTTAAGTGTTCTAATAAATAATTGTGGGTTGGGTATGGATTGACCCATGTGTACACGCTTTTAGCTCAGGGAAAAGTAGCGTACAGGGAATAAAACACTATATTTTATTTATTTGGACGAAGTCTAGAAGGAGGGGTTGCCCTAGGCCATAAACAAAGCATCACATATACAAAGAGTGGTAAATGGTGCTATAATAGATGCCCCCTAATATATGAGGTTAGAAGGGGTACATGATGGCCGAAATGTATTAAGTGTATGGAAAGAATCATGCCGAGACTGAGAAGGACTTCACGAGAATTCAGCTTGCCAAGCCATCAAAAGAGATTAGAAAGAAACTGTTGTTTGAGGTAGGCATACCCATTCTCAGAGAAAGAAAAGCATGTCCGCATATCAAATACATGTCGATCCAATATGTGTACTAGTATAAAGGAACTGAAAGTACATAATGTATCATTTGATCGTGATCGAAAAGTACATGTCTAAATATCACATATAAGAAGACGATCAATGATGCTGAAGGATGAAGTTGATCAATGATGTTAAAACCTATCCCAATAGTACCAAATGAACATGATGGAATAAAATGACACTACATCGTAACTTAGATGTCAACATATAAGATGCCGCTGTGAAGAATTACAATATATAAGGTGGATGGCGTCAACTAGCAACAACAGGAGTAGTTGACAACTGAACCAAAACATGCTGATGCAACCCGAGGTCTTCACTGACCATCGTGGTACATTTCTAAACAATGGGTGTTGAGCCTCAAAATTACTCTTTCCCTAGCAACTCTTCTCATTCCTTTTCTTTGTTTTTCCATAAGAAAGATGCATTCTTATCATTGATAACTGGTATATACTGTCTTGAGGAGGACATTTAGCGATTTACATATTATGATTTTTATGTTTTGCTGTTTGAATAAATTTTTGTATATTAGCTATGGAACATAGCCTATTCTGCAGCTAACTGACTGTTCCGTAACTACCTCCATGCTTTAATAGGTTGCAGGTGTCAAAAGGAGAAACTAGCCACATGGGTAGCTTTGAAATCATCATGACATGGACCCTGTCCTATTCATTCAGCCTAGGTTGACAAAGAAGATGGCATAAGACTACGGTCAATGGATAAGTCAAATGCAAAGAGACCGAGAGAAACAAGACTCTGTTTCGTGGTTAATTACTACGTTTCATAGTGATGGTAAGCGTTATCTGGAGCAACTACCTGTATGTACAGACTCCAACAACCACCTGTATAAATGAATCCAACAACCACCATGTCTTGGATTTACTTCTCCAGTAGTCGAGGAAGAAATTCTGCATATCTGTCTTCTACATGCTTGACTGTAGCATGATTTTCTCCACAAAAGTTATATGATTTTTCTTATAAATACCTATGTAAAGGACCCAAGAAGTTAGTAATAGTTTTAATGTGAAATCGAAGTTCTAGACACTATAATTTTTGGGCGTTTTGTGTCCTTGTTTTAATATGAGAAGACTGCATGTTTTTATGAATCCCTGAAGGAGTTTTCTTGGAGTTGATTGAGCAAGCGTAGCCTAATCAGTTGTAGAGGGCCCTTGCACTGAAGAAGGTTTCATTTTATTTATTTTTCTTCTTCTTGTTAACTGTAAATTCATCATTTTCTTTCTAAAACAATGTTTATAATCATTTTCTTACTAACAATGTTTGTAATGCAATTTCTATCATTTTCTTACTAAAAATGTTTATAATTTAGAGCAGTTTCCATTAGCTTGATTTATTTTTAGTTCTTATCGGTAGTTTAGAAGATAGAACTCAATAATGTAATATTGTTTCTTCAATTAAAAACTAACCTTGTTTTAGGATAAGGGTAGGATTGAAGAATGATAAGGATACATTGTTGGATAGTTTACTTCATTCACTGTTTTGCTAGTTTAAATTCTCAATTAAACTGATCAGTGTCATTTACTATCTTTGCCATTTCATTTTTAGTTTACTAACTCATGGTGTTAATGAATGTTTATGGAAAACCCTTCAAGTTGATAATTCATCCTTAACTAAGTGGTTGAACATTTCGTCTATGCAATGAGTTATTTCTGCATCTTTGTATTTGATTTCTTTTAGATTAATGAAGTACATAATTACTTAAATGTCATCCCAAGGAGACTTTCTCCCAAAATTGAGAGGCAGAGTAACCAAGTATTTCATTTATTTCTATAATTAGTTAGACATCAATTGCAAATTTCACTTTCAGTTTTAATTCATGCTTTAGAAATCTTGATAAAATAAGAATAGAAACTTTGTTTTCATTTCTTTCTTAGCTCTATTTTCATTTCGTTCTTAGCTCTATTTTCTTTTTTAGATTTTGAGAAATCTTTAAGTAAGTTAGATTTAGTTTTGATAATTTACATTGTAAATCATTAAGAATTAAAAGACCAAAAACCCCCAAAACAACATAAAACATAGAAACAATGAAGTAAGAAGGTTTATCTAGCACAAACAGTGCACTACACTTCATTAGTTTACAATACCCAGATTAGTAATTTATGTAGAGCAATTTAGGACAATAAATTGACCAAACATTTTGGCGTCGTTGTCGGGGAAGTGTAACTAGGTAT